>DWMG01001254.1:0-15683 GCA_018244855.1 Elbella merops
ATCCAACCACTGCCAGCCACTTTGCGTATATCGTCACTCCACCTAGCTGGAGGGCGTCCTACACTACGTTTGCCAAGCTGCTTATTATATGTACTTACTTATGACTTATTAAGTAGTTAGTATATATTACAATGAATAAATTAAAGGCTGGTATTTCGTAAAGTTGTCATTGTAACACCAATGCCGGTGTGAACAAACTACATAAATGAAGCCCTAATTTACATCTCATATGTTATTTTCTCCATAATGAGGGTATCAGAGAAGACCAGACAGTCGTGATGCTCTACCATCACTATATATACGCAATGTTTATTACATTAGGTTTCCAGTAAGTTTAAAATATACTGGTACGTATTGTCTAAGTGAGGTCGCAGACGACGGCTATAATAAGTATAAACTGTTTCAGGCCTCCTGTAATTAAGAAAGGAGACATTTTTCTTTGCACTTCTTTTAACTATTCATTTTTTAAGTTAAATATTACGAAATTAAGATTATTTTGTATTTAAGTAATTGATAATCGTAGCATACACGACTTAGAGGGATTTAAGTTTTAAAAAAAATATACCATGTCAACAAATCAAACCGTTTTTCTTATTCATTCCACTCAGTTTTATTCCGACCTTCTTTAAAAATACTTCTTATTCCATATTTACTAGGTTTCCTGAGTTTCTGAAAGCCGGGGAGTATCCTTTGGGGCACGTAAAGCGTTCGGAGGTAGTTGTTTATCCATTAAGTCATTAACTCCTGAGGAAGGTTTCCGAGCAGCTTAAAAAGTTTCAGAAATTGGATTGGATGCTAAAGCATTATGCATTAATTCGATCAAGAGGAAAGATGCTGGCAATGCTCTGGAAGTTTCGGGACCAGCACCCGGTCTTATACCTACCCGTTAATGGAAAGAATTGACCCGTTGGAGATGTTGGTCCCGACTGTAATAGTCCGCAATTCCGTGTGTTTATGTTCTGCATTAAAATATTACAAGTGTTTATCAGAAATCTGAACTTCTTTTTTCTATTTTCAGTTTATTTATTTACTTAATTTTTTTTACGCATTCGGTTTTTTTAATTTTTTTAGTTATATTTTTTATTTTCCACTTTTTGGTTTAGAAAGTTATTTTACCAGGTGGGTTTTTTAAATAATTTTGTAATTTTTTTTATTTCATGCCCCACATGATACATGCAAGAAATTTTACGTTTTTATGAAGCCAATACAAGTAAAGTAGGGAATGAAAGCTAGATAAATGTTATATATTGAAATGTGCTAATAAGTCATACCCCACATGGTACTTTTGAAAGATTTTTTGCTTTTATTCACAAGGTAATTGCCCCTAGAGGGCGCCATATTGGATTAAGTGTGACGTCACTTATCTAAGAACACGTGGTCTATAAACACGTATCTGACGTCACCTTAATTATATAAATCATCCTGGGGTTTGGACGATATGAGGTAATCAGGAATATTACAAACAAACACAAGATAATATCTATACGCGAAAAACATAACCCTCTCCTTGCAGTCGGGTAATAAAAAGACAATAACTTTGTAGAAACAAGTAGTAGATTACATTATAAGTGAGGTGGTTTGTTGACCATACGGATTAATATGTTTGTGCGTTTTTTCAGAGCTATTATTATTATACCTATATTTTCATACCAGCCCCTCTTACTGGGTAGGCACTGAATTCTAAAGTTAGAATTACAACTTTATTTATAAAGACTTATAAAAATAGAGGTTTTTACTTATGAATAGGAATTTACAATCCGACTAAGTAATTCGGTGTCCAGTACCATATGTAGTATTAAAACCGAAAAGTTCGCTGAAAGCACGTACGGCACTCGAACCGCCGGCGTTTTTACAGCGTAATAAATGTTGCTTCAGCATTCTAAAGTGTTGCCGTCAACAATTTCAGTATTATTGCAACAAATATTACACCACTGGGTAATAAATTACTTTTTATACCTGGAAATGAGAATAAGTTTACCAATTTCATTTCATTACCCACGTCTATTGCGGTCGACTGTAAAAACTGACGACAAATTGAACTCTTTCTTTGCTTTGCCGACCGCTTTTAACAGTCGACCTTGGTGTTTTTTCTCGACCCTTTTATCATTCCACTATTGGAACACGAGGCTCTTCTCAAAATGAGAGGGTAAAGGCTATAGGTCTGGTGAAAGCAGGTGGTTGAACAAACAGAATCGCACTTAGTGACATAGATAGAGTTAGTAATTTTTCTTTTATGCGAAATAATAGCGAACGAACAGCCAGCAATCAGGGATGGCTATTTCCTTCCATGACATCTGCAACCTCTTCTGCAGGATTGTAGGAATGTGTTTACGAGATTTTTTATTTTATAAGTTCTAATTAGATTTGATGTATACCTATTTATTATTGGTTAATAAATTCAACATGGTTTTTTGAGGTTTGTTTTTAAATAATTGATTGAATGATCTGCATAACGTGACGCATTTTAAAGCAGATTATATATGGATCGTACTGCGTTGTATAACCTGTATATAGCAATAATTAAATGTTCACTAATGAGTAAACATTTTCGATTGGATTAAGAACTTTGCGAATCTATCAAAGTGAATATCAAACTTGGGCATTTTCTTGATACTCTAATTACTTATATAGATGGGATACACAGACATCGGTGTCTTGGCAAAAAATAATCACGCGAGATCTGTTAATCAAACCGTATCGGGTCCTGGTTCTCCCGTGGGAACATGAAATTGATTTTTTACATAAGAATGGATAATCAATCAAATAAATTACCAACTTTTTGAACTAACTCCAGACTAAATTGTTTTACTTTGTGAATATAGAACTTTACCGTTCTCAGAGTTTTAAGCCCATGTCTTAAACAACGAACAATTTTTCTTATATTCTTTCCATATTTATAATCGTACCCGTATTCGTGAATGGAGACGGTGATGAATGTAGAATAAATACATTAGGTCTGTAAATATGTACTCACGGATATATCGTATTATTTGGTATTCCGCACTGTTTGCCCAAACTTTAAGGGACCTGGCGTGATGGTATAATATATATGATTTCTGAAATAATCATTGACTGCCTCATTGTTCGACTCGCAAGCGTAAGCGCAACTGCCGATCGGAAGGTCCTGGGTTCAAATCCCGGGTCGGGTAGTATGTAGATTTTTCTAATTTAGAACTTCAAGTAGTGACTCGGACCAGCTATTTATTCCATGAGACGTAAACATAACTGGTGAAACGTGAGAATGTATTACACTTCTGTGACAAACCCTTTGTGCAGCTATGTGATTTAATGTTATCGGTGTCTCTGTACATCACTTTGTCGAATGGACATTGTCAGATTAGTAGCTTGCATTACATCCTTCTGCTCGGGGAATTTGTGGTTCAAATTTTGCCATTGGTTTTTCATTATAGTGGGCTATGTAGGTCTAAAAATTGAGTACAGTTTGTTATAACGCTGAAATAAAACATTGTGAGGTCGTTAAATATAGTTATTAGTGTGCTTCATAATGTTCTCATGTATTACGTTTGCCACCCCGCAATGGGCCCCATGACAGTGGACAGTAATTTTGTCCATCAAATTATATTGATGAACGATTCACATTGGTTATGACTTTTTGTCGAAATTTCTGAAGATCTCAGTAAGTAGCTATCTCTCAGCTCTTTTATCACTAATTAAATCATAGTTTTCTAGATTCTGAAAATAAAATCTTGGGTTTTTAACACCATCATGTTTTAGCAAAAACTTTGTACCCCTTTTTACGAAAATTGCGCTGACGGAGGAGTATGAAATTTGGCACACTCATAGTTTATATAGAGAAGGAGGACAGAATGTAAATATTTTTTAAAAATAATACATAAAAAGTAACTACATTAAAACAATAATAATACACACACTACCATGATTTGATACACACACGCATATATGTATATGTATACATTTTCGTTTATGGTTAAAGTCTACGATCAAATTGAAAGTAGATTAATATTGTTTGTACTTATTTAATATTTAATGTATGTGTAATATGTATTACAAATACCTTAAATTTAATTAAATAAACAATTTATTATTTATGTTCCCAATGACAAAGCAGACATGAGACGTTAATAAGACGTCAATAATAATTGTTGTCAATAAGTAGCACAGAGGAAATATATATTTATGCGTAGTCTTTGACATCAGAATCTAGGCAACGCTCAAATTATTTTTTTTATGGTTTACGATCGAATTTCGATCTGTACTGGATCACTAGTTATTATTAACCCGTGATTCAATTATATGATGTGATGATTTCAATTATAAACTCATGACACTATTTTGTTTTTATACGATTATTTAATTTCATTCTCGATATTTTAAATACATACTCGTACATGTGTAAAATTGTACATTAATTAATAATTGAATGTTAATTAATGAATAACAAATGTATTGTTTATTGTCCATAAATGCGATTAATATAATAAGAGCTTGTGTTCTTAACGTCTGTTTCTGGTTAAATATCACAATTGTTTTCATCCTTTGTTTGTATATTTATTTTAAATTAATGGAAAATTAATAATCACATGCACTTACAGAACTGTTGGAATGATAATTCGTTTATAGTTTTATGTATTTCACATGAGTTGCAATTAATTAATAGTTTTGGTAATTCATTGTATCTTCTATAAATACATACAGAACCATGTGAAATTGCTTTGTGGGCGTTTGTCGGTAATTTATTGCAAACAATAATGTCAACAGTTAAATCAAACGCTACAAATAGGTCGAACTTTATTTGTGTTGACATGAAAATATGTGAATTAAGCCTGGATATTGAAATAAGAGAATATGAATAAAACATTTCAGAGATAACAGTCAGTCCGAGGAACATTTATATAATAACCAGCAATTGCCTGTATCTGAATTGAGAAATATATACGCTTATTAGCAGTGATAGAGTGGTTTAGAATTCAGCTTCTCACTCTCTGGTACTGGCTTCAAATCCATGGCGCGCACCTCTTTACAAAAGTGGGCGTTTTAAGACTAAATGTCACTTGCTATAACGGTAAAGGAAAACATCGCGAGGACACCTGAACACTAAAGGTTTCAAAAAAAACTTTAAGATGTGTGAAGTCTGCCAACACGTATTGGGCCAACGTGGCAGACTATGGCCTTAACGATGTCATTCTGAGAGGAGACCCGTGTTCAACTGTGGAATGATAAAAGGGCGGGGAAAAAATGTGCTTTGGCAGTGTGTAATAATATACAATAATAATACATAGCACAGACACCTACTATAACAAAGTCCTAAATACAAACTAAATTAAACACAAACAACAAGCACAATCATGTCTTCTATAACATTTATTTCTAATTCAAAAGTTTTCATATAAAATCAGGGCTCCGCTTGTGAGACTTTTCAAGTAAAACAGTTCTTAAGTAATATCGGGCAAACTAAATTATAACAGGCCCAACACGAAAATGAAACTCTGCAAATAAAAAAATATATAACAAACAAACGCGGTTTCCCAGAGGAAATTCTTACCTGGCGATATTAAACAACATTTTTGCCGACAAGCGTACCAATTCCGATATGATTGTGACTGGGAAAATTAAGGCAAACAAAAAAATAAATATAACGTTTCGATCTGTCTATTCCCACGTGAAAACAACGTGTGGGCTATGATTCCAAGCGACAAAATCCGTTGAATATGAAAAAGCAATCACGTTACGTGTAACGTAATTCCTTATGAAAGCTTAAATAGCTCGGTGGGGAATTTTTGTGCCGAGTGAAAATGTTCTCAAAATGCCCGTAGCATTTTGTATCTGGAATATACTTACGGTGAGAGGTGGTTCAGTTAATAATCAGATTTCAATCTCAAAAAGATTAATTGATCATGCAAACAGCAGAACGGAACGTTTAGAGAAATAATGTCATTTTGCAATGAACTTTTTTCCTAGGTAATAGAATATGTCAGATTGAATCTTCACATATTTCAAAAATATGTAACTTTTTTAATTATCGTGAGGTCAGCAGGCGGTATAGACTATAATATACGACACTGAAACTTAGATCAATGTTATTCTAAATACCTATAAAGACGAAGTGACAGAGTAGTAAAGAACAAATTTGAAAGATTTATTTCTAATGATAATAATAATGGTAGGTACTAGTTACTATCTAAGAAATCTTTGTGATTGGTAGGTGAGTATTAGAGGGACTGGAATTTAAACCATTTGGATCAGGATGTCGTGGAAAGAATACAAAGGACCAAGGTTCCAACGATATTCGTGACGAAGTATGACATTTGTTTCTGATACTCGTATATATAGAGATTAGTTACATAACCAAACAAACAAACAAAGACACGTTTATGTTTCTTGAAGGATTATTCAATTTTTCCGATAATTTGTCTTTTTTTACTGTTGTCTATTACGAGTATCTGTAATCACGACCTATATTTAGTTTAATAAGTTTCCTACAGTTAACAACCAGGTTGTCAGTTAGATTTTAACCGTAAGAGATGTACAATCAGGTAAAAATCGTTTGTACCTTTAAGATAAATTGCGAAAGTAAATCAATTCTCCTTCTATTCCAAAATAAATTACAAATTTTAATTCTATTTTCAATCTATTCTTGACTGTGCTAACACTTGCTATTTTTACAGAGGGACAGCTGAATAATTTTGAGCGCTCCAAAATGTCAACGTGTGGTTTACATTCAATGTACCTACGCAAATAAGACAATGTTTTAGATGCTCCAGTGATTTTTTATTGATCTTCGTCAGAAAGCTTGTATTCTTTTCTTTATTATGTAGTGTGCTTATTGTTATGTACCTGATGTACTATTGCGTGGTACTTAAATATCATTTAAAATATACGTAATTTTCCCTCAATAATAATAAAAAAATAATAATCGACCCATTCATCAGTCCACTGCTGCAATATGGCTCTCCTCTATGTAGAGACAGGTAAGGCCATAGCCTTTTCCCTTAACCTTTTTTTATTCTTCAATACAAATTTATCTCTCTCTACTGCCACTCATTACTTTTACCGTTAACTTTACCGTTACTCTGTTATCTTTCTAGAAAGTCAGAAAATACATGTGTGTATTATAATACTGAAACCCGCATATCAGGAAGTGAAAATAAATCCACCAATGCAATTTTCAGTGATTCGGAACGTTGTTGAGTTCAGATCTCCTTAATTTAAGCACTTCCGCGCAGGAAGCCACGAAACTTGTATGATGCTATTCCCGCTTATACCTGCGAGTAAGGTTTTGTCGGAAACAGCCGGATGTGCTTAACTTACGTTCCAATTACTCTCAATTTCCTCAGAGCTTCTATACACTTATGCTGTTACGTAATAACATACAAAATGTTTAGTGTCCAGCATACAATATACTCGATATGACCTGAAAAGGGTGTATATAACCCTAATATAGATCTTTAGTTATTTTCATTCATTCAGTTTCCGTCATTTTTTTTATTCCATAGTGGCGCCACTGTCGTTCGTCCCGAAACAGTAATGTAATTATTGATTTAACATACACGATATATAAAATAATTCATTAAATATCATCACTATGCAAAATAAAATATAAGCTCAGAATAAATCATTTTCAATAGTCACATAATATCATTGATCAACCCATGTCAAATATTCAGGCGTATTATTCCTTCGGTAATATGAGATATATTATGCTGATTTATCGAAGTGATTTGATTTATTTTTCGTTTTTTTTCGTTTCATTGTATTCCAATATGATACCCAAGTACCTCACATTACCGGAAATAGTGTGTAACAAGGAAGTACCTACTCATTCCTACTGGCATCAATTATAAAGCCTGCAAATTAGCAGCTAGCTATATTTGCTCAATATCTGTCACCGACTATGGTGAAGAGAGCATCATCATCATCTTAACGGAGGGGTGACGAATGAGGCGGACGTATAGCCCAGAATACATTTCGAGCCTTTGATACTTTGATGATAAAGTCGTTACGGGGCAAGCATTGAAAGAGTTTTAGGCACTGCTAGGCGAATAAACGGTGTTTGCAATGTAATTGGATAAAACCATACTTATGTTGTTCGTCATTAAGTTTACCTAAAGCAAACTAAGCAATCAGATCAAACAACTTCGAGAAAGAAGCCCATAGAAGAAGTTATATGGACTGAAGTTTAGTCATATCTTCTCATCGCTTATATTGGAAGACTTGAAGATCAGGATTTGTATAATAATAAATGCATCTTATCTATCCTGACTTAAAGATTTAAGTTGGTCCATAAATTTATAATTGCTCAGTGTGCTTTGAAAGAGCTCTCCTTAGTACCCATATACATCTGAGGGAGACAGTTCAGTACGAAAGTGTTAGGTGGCTACCAAGTTGGTATACATGGCTCTGGAAGGTATTAAGCTGGACGGCATTATCCGTTCAATAGTAGTAAACAAACGAGTTACATACGAGTCATATACTATAATAAATGATTATATGTCACAGGTATATCGCGTTGTGAGGCGATCGAAAAAGGCCGTCACGTCTGACGGCTATTAATAATGATTATGAAAATATTTATAGGATATAATAGACTATTATCACTTGTATTCACACTCATAATTATACTGAAACTACACGAACTTAATATAATTCTAGAGTTATTTGGCCCATTATGTTCCGTTTTAGCACAATTCACTTGGACTTTAGAGTTACTGCATAAGCGAAAAGTTTCTTTCAACTCAGAGCGGTTTTTACTTTCTTGTTTTCTTTATGTTTTTCCGTGCACTGCAGTTTGTGTTGCAGGTAATATGGTAAGGACGTGAATAAACAGGTAAATTAAAGAATTAATTATCAGTTAAACTACCTACCTGATCAATGTTTATTTATTGTATGCTTCATGTTCAGTATCGCAACCGAGATTTAGCCTCCTAATTAACATTTTTTAAATGTTTACCTGCGTAACGGACTTACATGGGACTCCTGATTATACACCATGTACTGGCTTACATATACTGGTTTAATATGAGGTTTCAGCATATCGCCCGCTCTGGTCAAGAACCAATAGCTTCGAGGATTGTTGCATTTTGGATTTGTAACCGAGAATACTCTCTCAGATTCTCTCTTCGACAATTAATATAAGGAGTAAGCGTGAGGTATAGCTCTTCGTGGTCTCGCTACAATAGACTTTTGATTGAAAATATTGCTGCTTTGAAAATGTTTCAGTTGCGATATAAATATAACCTCATAGCTTTCATTTTCGCTGTAAATTGAAATTGATGCATATGCACTGAAAAACGCACACATACGTACTAACTTTACAATCGAAATGGCACTGCCTTTTTTAAAAAAGAATATCTTTGAATATATAACCTTTCTTTGGCTTATAGAACAATCTGTCTCGTAAAACTCCCATTTGTTTTACAGCTGTTGACTGAAAATTTTATTCTAGCAATTTTCCTTTGCGGTTCTGTGTTGTAACAACGACTACATACAGTGCCCTTCCTACAGTAAAATCATTGTTATATTTACAAAGCCCAACCACGACTAACGTTATTCTACGCTTTGATACGTTTGCCTTTGCTTTATTATTGATTTATCAGACTTATTGTTTGTTTATCTTCATACGCTTGTGAAGTCCTATTTTTCGTAGGTAAAGAAATCAAGCTCAACCTTTCTAATATTGTACCTTTCTTTGTTCTAAATTCTTTTATCCAAACAGAGTAGAATACATATTATGCTACTCAGCACTAAGACCCCTTTTATATGTCATTTTTGTATGTTATTTTTCCTTCATATTTTCCTGGTGTAT
The DNA here is from genome assembly GCA_018244855.1 of Elbella merops. Lineage (NCBI taxonomy): Eukaryota > Metazoa > Arthropoda > Insecta > Lepidoptera > Hesperiidae > Elbella > Elbella merops. Next base: position 9,785 of record DWMG01001254.1, read on the forward strand.
AATAATAAAGTATATTTGTATTGTGTAGGTTTAAAAAAGAAGTGAAATTGTTTCCTCAACAAAAAACACCCCTTACACCCCTCACATGATAACGTTACTCAGTGGAGCGTAGATGGGGTTTCCAGAATAAATTCTTGTGCTTATTTATATTCTAACTCGATGTCCCGGACAATAAACATATCTGAACAAAATGTTTGACCTAATTGCATGAAAAAAATGATTGGAGTTTATTTCTTATCTAGACGTAACTTCACGCCTGTAAACCCCGAAGAGGTAGGCAGGGGAATGCGAAACACTCTCACGTTTCACTGGTTACGTCCCACTATGGAATAGGTGGTGAGCCTATTGCCTGTATTTTTTTATCAAAATGTTTTAGCAATACAGTATTCTTTTAATTTAAGCTTGGAGTCTAGGATTGGGCCCGGCGTACGGCATTAAGTTCACCATGGGACACATAATTTTGCTAGTGAAGGATGGCAGTATAATACACTCCTCTGTCTACCTTTTCGGGGTGTGAGGATACATTATAAATTAGTGGATTAAAACTTTATAAAAAACGTACATCAGTCGATTGTTCTATCTATAATAATAATCCGATGTGCGATCAGCGTGGACTTACATTTATAAATATACATCGTTATTAATTAAAATATGATTTTGTAAATATAACATACGAACACACCTCGTTAAAGTTGCCGGATATTGCTTCCACTAATTAAACAAATTAATTGCAACGTGTAAAACTACGTCGCGTACTTTTTAAATGGTTATATTCGTTTAATGAGCGTCAGAGCTGTTGTATATATATTCAGTGTAATTGTTAATATTATTTCGTCACCCTGGGTCACTTACAGGCTGAGCAGAGAGCACCGGTCACCAGATACCTCAATATACAGATATATTATATCTGCCTATATGACTGCCTTGTTGGTCGAGTGGTTGCAAGCGCGACTGCCGATCCTCCCGATCGGTTCTGGGTTCAAATCCCGAGTCGGGTGCTATCGGATTTTTCTAATTTAGAATTTCTAGTAGTGACTCGGAATCTGGATTTCTGTCCGGCGTATCACAATAGAGTCACCACCTATTGGAATGCACTACATTCCTCTGCCTACTCCTTTGAAGATCACAGGCATGATGTCACGTTTAAAGATATATATATACTAACAATTATTTTTCATATACAAACGCATTGAAATAAAATGCTACATATTAAGTGAAGCTTATCATAATACCTACATCAGTGAAAAACTGCATCAACAAGCCATTTCTGACAGCGAAAAATACTAAAAATCATTGTTTTGTGATCTATAGCATTAATAAAGATCTCTAATGGTAGTTTTGCGAAAATACCTCCACGTACAGACCCCGACCCGTTACATTTTTTATTATTAGTATAGATATGTATGTGTAAAAATACATGTCATGTAGTTATGAACGGTGAATATCCCTTTATTACGACTTTTTACAGGCGAGGAAATATAAGCCTTAAATAGTAAAATACTGTAATTGTTTCCTTATAAATTAGTTATTAGTACGTTTTCTTTTTTTCTGATATTTCAGCGTCAGGGCAATTTGTGTTCCCAATAAGTCTTGCATTTGCTAGATGTTATCTTATCTATAAGTCATTTGACATTAGAAGGTCATTCCAAGAAGTTAGATGATTTATTAAATCTGTCCATTAGAGTGGGTCCTGTCCAAGGCCACGTAAGTTTGCTGCTAGCTCATTTTGGTGATTCGTTAGTCTTTTTTTGGTAGTTTGTCCTATAATGAGTACGTTTTCTTTGATTTAAAAATTCAACAATAGTTGATACGTTTTAAGGGACAACAAATTATGGATGGAACAATGTTGAAATATATTTTAGCATACAATTTGCAGTTTAGTTATCTACATAACAACATCATAATATATCTATTAGTTTAATCCATGAGCTTATATAAATATTCGTCAAGCTGATATATTCATTTTAATTTATCCACTTTGAAGACTATCCATCTTTTTCGTATAAAACACATGAATACAAATATTTTTATTGGCTACCGGTCAAGGCTTGTTGGGAGTATTTTTTGTCTTAACTAACTTTTATATTGTCTGTAGGACTCAGTATTAATAATTTAATATTAATATCTGAATGTAATGCGTACTTACAATCTAAGTGGCCGTTAGGATCGTTTTTGATAAATGACAAATCGTAGGATTTGTCCCGACCCTGTTGGTGACGTAGGAGAGGTATCGACATGAAAAAGGCGGGAATTTGCGGCCGAAACATGGGATGGGAGGTTATAAGAAACATTTGCTTACGTGACAAAAAAAAATGGGCCCACTTTTTTTAGGGGGAATTTCCCTTATCGTATCATCTTACCTGATGTTTTAGCTCAGGTATTATGATATTAATAAATATTTGCTAGAACAAGATAAATATGTACATCAAAGAATTACGCTCTGTAAACTATAATTGTCAATTGATGATGCATGGGCATACCTTTGCCTTTTATGAGTGAAAATTTGTCGTACACATTTAAATTGAATCACATATATTTGTGTAGAAAATAGCACGTAAAGGGGCGGCAGGTCTACGTTACTCCCCATAGACATCTCTATCCAACTTCGTGAAGACTTAAGCAATAGAAGCATTAAAGTGAGTTAAATCAGTATTATTTGTTAACAAGACTAATTGTTAGTAATAATGGGTACCAGGACCGTAGGAATTGGACTAAGAATAAAAGTGATACGACTGGTAGCCCAAGGATATTAGTTAGGTTAGTATAAATTAGTATGAGTGCTGGAAGCATTTGTTTTACTCAAATAGGTTAAATGTCCTGTTGCTGCTATGAAATGAGATGTTTGGATACGTCGACCTACCATCGCACTACACCCGAACACAAATTGTTTTAATTACTATTTTTTGTCATAATTTCATATTAATATACATGGAATCTGCTAACTATATTAACAAATAATTTTCGAATGAAGGTAAAAAAAATTCTGAACAAATTACTTTGCCTTCCTATCCTCCCACGTATAAATATCCCCAAAACGTAACTCCGCTTAAATCCTTCGTTTAATAAATTCGTGAAATAATTCGTGAAATAAACACGATAATAACCAGCCTATTAAATGATTCCTCACGTGGGCAGTACAATATGTCTACTTCTTTTACCAAAAGTGCCAAGCATATCCTTATACCAATTATTTGCCATATTTTTAATCTCTGCTTTGAAAAGGGATGTTTCCCTTCATGTTTCAAAAAAGCAATTGTAATACCTATCCACAAGGGTGGCAATGACGATGATGGGGACAACTATAGACCCATCTCAGTCATAACGGTGCAGTCTAAAGGTCTTGAAAAGCTTATAAATAATCGCCTAAAAAATTACCCAAGCACACATAAACTATTGTCCAATCACCAATTTGGTTTTAGAAATGGTATTTCAACTGAAGAAGCTGTGCTAGTATCATCAGGCAAAATTAGTAAGCACCTTGATTCCGGCCGAAAATGCCTAGGTGTTTTCTTAGATTTGGCAAAAGCATTTGATACTGTCTCCATAAAAATCCTTCTAGATAAGCTTCTCGATCTCGGTATGAGGGGTCTACCTCACCAACTTTTTAAAGACTACCTCACGAACCGACAACAACAAGTCAAATTGTAACTCTAGTTAGCGAGACGTCATATAGTTCGCATGGTGTACCCCAGGGTAGTGTACTTGTACCTACCTTATTCCTGGTCTATAAAAACGATCTCTGTAAATTTAACCTCAAAAATTACAACATCTACACGTATGCCGATGAAACTGCCTTAATTTTCAATGCTCATTCCTGGGATAAATTAAAAGATATTGTTTAATTCAAAACTTCTATCCTCATATTCTCTATACCTCTATCAGATGCGCCAACGTAAAAAACCCAAAGTATGCCAAATCCCTTCTAGTAAAAGTAAATTTATGAAACACCAATATGGATGTCAATTGGCATCACTTTACAACATTATTAATAGCAGATGTAATATCGTATTTAGGTACCCGTTACCAAATAATTCTCTAAAAGATAAGATTTCTAAATTTGTAATAAAATTAAACTATAACGAAACTGGACTATTATTACAATCTTCATAACATAAAATAACCTACAATCCTACAGGACGCACACACAGGCGCAGTAACACACGCGTATGCACAAACGCATACCCACACATGCACACATATTCACACACACACACACCCATATAACACAGTGTTACCTTAAGTTGGTAATCAAAACAATTAAAATATTTAGTATCTTAATTTAAGATGTAACTGATACCATGTTTATAACTATTATTGATTTTATTATTATAGGCCTCGGTGTTGAGCGGGGCACCCAGTAACAGGGGTCACTAACCCGGTACAGGGGCCCTTGCGACCTATTGTAATTGAAACATACATATAAATCAATAAAACATTTTTGTATTTTGTATATTTGCCAGTGGTATTGTCGTGATTATTATACCAACATGTTAGATATCTTATAGGGTAGGTAGAGAGCACCGAGTGTCAATGATATCTATTCATGAAGTCCCGACCTGCTTCTTCTACATCATCAACCCGGAAAAACCATGCACATGTTCATCCAGAAATATTTCAAATTAAATGCGGAATAAATGATCTCAAATTTTAATATTGTCCGCGCAATTTTCCGGAACGGAGCGCAGGCTTGTTTAGAATTAGTTTTGGGAGAGCTAGTTTCAAATAGCAATTAGCACAGGTGTATCAAGTTTTGTTTAGAGAATTACTCAGCAAATGTCTGAGTGTTTCCGACTAATGACGCTGACGGATACAGGGATACAATTTTCAGGATATTAAATTTGGGGTATTGTTGTACGAGGAACATAAATACGTTATGGTGAATATTATGAAAGCCATTGTCTATTATAATTAAAATGGACACTATTACAACTCTTGGTGTTAAATTGGGAATAATTCTTATACAAAGAAAACAAACGCCTTTTATATCATGTTTATTGACCATAGTATTTAATTGACAGATTAAATATAATCATACTTATTATATCTGAATCATGAATCTCTGCTTCAAAATTCTTGAGTACATCCAGATTTGAAGATGCCATAAATCAGATGAAATGGCTCACGTATGTTAATTCTGGCCCGTTTATTTTCTAAGTTATCTTTTTATTTAAATTTTTGATGCAGTCAGATAAGTTTTTTTTTTAACACGCGTTACGCGTCATATAAGATTTCATTAGTAATGTATCTTTTTGATGTGGTCAACTAGGTATTTGTGTATTAGTAGTTTACTTTATCAAAGTACAAGTTCTTAGAGAGTAAATAGAGGCTAATATATTTAGGCAAATATAGGTTAGGCACTATAGATTTTAATAATAATCGACCTATTTTAATTGCACTGTTGGTATATGGGTCTCCTCTCATATCGTGAGGGTTAAGGCCATAGTCTGTCACGCTGGCCAAGTGCGGTTTGACAGACTCTATACTCTAGGGTTGCTAAGGATGTCAAGATTTTGACATCCGCGGATGCGGATGCGGACTTTTAGAGGCTCACATCCGCGGATGCGAATTTTAGGATTCGTTTAAGATATTCTAATTTTAAGTGCATACAACATGAAAATTGATTGATTTTAATTACGTTTTATTTAATTATATTTTGAAAACAAAACGAAATCCGATTTTACTCTTATTTATTACCATTTTAAGTCTATAGTTTTATTAAGAAAAATTTTGTTTAATAATTAAATTTATAAATGGGTAAATTATATTAAATAAACAGTAATATTGCAACCTTCTCAGCCTCAAACCTGCTTCGTAATGGATCATAATATATTAACCCAGCTCCACCAAATTGTTGTTCGCTAGGAACGCCGACTGGTGAAGGTACGATATCTGCGTACAA
>DWMG01001255.1:0-15680 GCA_018244855.1 Elbella merops
TATTATTATATTTCTTTTCCTGTTTTTGATTTCACATGGTGTGCAATAAAGTGTTATTGTATTGTATTGTATTGTATTTCTAACACACAGATAGGCGAGCGTCACCTTCGTTTCGTACCAAGACATTATAGCACTCGAAAGTGAAATCATAATAACTGTACGCTTTTGATATAATGAATTACGCAGTTCATAAACGCTTTATTGTTTGAAAGTTTTTACATTGATATTGCTTTTGTGAAAACTTACATTATACTGCAACATTTGAAAGCTATTAAAAACATGTGGACATGTAATGAACCAATCCACCAACCATCAACCACTTAACCAATCACCAACTTAGTAATCGCTGTAATGTTTTATAATGTTTTAAAATAGATAATATAGCTATGCATCTAATATATTGACTAATTAGGGAATGACATTTGTAATTCGTTTACATATTTCAACGTTTTAAGCGGCTGTAATGCACATGAGAACGTGTGTGAATCGAATAAATATGTCCGAGCACCGCCCGTTAATATAATTATTACACTTGAACCGTCAACCGAGTGCAATTGTTCACTTTGTAATGCGGTGTATAGAATACATGTTTCACAACATATCCATAGATCGACCGGTAATAATTTCTTGTAATAAGACATTGTTCGAAAGCCATACTTATTTTACATGATCGCGTAACAATATCAGTGCAATGGTGACCGTGGCATATGGTCGCATAAATAGATCGCATGGTCTTAAAAAGTTTAAATTATAACCGCTTAGAAATATTAAAATATCTCCAGAATTATTACGAGTATTTCAAAAACAGTAAAACGGGTGATTTACTACAATTTAATGTAAGAATGTTACAATTTGTACATAAAATCCACGTTAACGAGAATAGTCACTTGTATTGGAACGTGTTACGTATATGCCTTCCGCTTATATACCTACATTGTTTCAGCACATAAATAAATTCACAACAACAGAAAGTTTATTTTCTTTGAACATTTAATGGAGTGTATATATACGTCACAGCCATTGTAAAGAAAAACGTAGTCACCAACTTCAGCTATTATTGTTTCTGCACAGAAATTATGTTTAAGCAATACTACATTGAAACATCACTGCAACGTTTCAATGTCGTATTCAAGATTAACTATCATTTGCCAATACTGTAAAGGAAAAAGAACTGAGGAAATCTACGCACCTCTTTCTCCATTTAGTTCCATAAAGAATGTTTACTTTGTCAATCCGTAGACAGCGTAGCAGACTATTATCTTATCCTTGGTAATTCTGAGAGGAAGCCCGGTTCCGAGGCTGGAACGCGATTATCATCAAAGCTTTGATGATGATAATGATGATAATGAATAACAATTGACCAGTGTATTACATTCCAAATCTAAATAGTTATATGAATAAGTTTTCTATTCTATGTATTTTGCGTAGAAGCAAACCACTACAAAAATCGTATGTGCTTGTTTCATACAACACTTCATCAATCTTTTATTATATGTAAATACTGTGTTTTTGTTCCAATATTGATTATTTTGCGGACCTAAAACTCCTAAAAGTATTAGATTTGGCTAAGTAATGGTTTATAAAGAGAAGGAATGCCAAAAGTTAAAACTTTTATGATATGTATAAAAAGTTAATTAAATCCAATATTTATTTATTTACAAAATCCACAGCTTAATTTATTAGTACATATTTACATAACTTTTTGTTGTAAACAACATTTTATGAGTAATAAATTATAGAAGAAAATATTAATTGTTATTTTTAGTGCTGTCATTGTCAGTTACTAATATTAAAAACATTCAAAGTTAAATAACGGTCAAATTTGAACCACTGCTTACCAATTGTTTTTATAATTAAAGATTGTTTGCAGACACTTTCTAGATGTTTGTAATATTAGTATAATACGTAATAAAATATATAATTATATAAGTGTATTAAATCACTCGTACGCCTTGTTAATAACAATATTTATGTAGACACGGGCACGATTTCCAATATGTTTGTATTATAATTTATTTTACATCCGGATATTTGTCTTTTCGCTTCGATTATATAAACGTCTGAGGTTTAATCATTGTTATTGCTGAGATTAACTTACCATTTAATATGCGTATTGTTGTTATCCTTGTGGACTCTTCTCGATGTTGGATTTAAAACTGAGTAATTAGAACTACTAGTGTGACTAATTGTAATAGTCATTACACTCGTGTTTTCCTTCATAACTTTTTGTTATATAACGCTGTTCTGAAGATACATGACAGGCTGGTATGTTGCAATAAAAAAAGAAATATCCTGTTGGCAGATATTTTTACACTTCCCTTATACACGTAGGTATTCGTATTTGGATATTTACCGGATATGAACGTAAGTGTTCTTTGCGTATCTTGTAAGGGCCTAGCCAGATGAGATAATAATAATTATTACAGAAATCTTGAAGTTAACTAAAACTGTTTATTAATAAACTACTGTACCTTATATATGCAACTGTAAAATACTAAATTAACCATAAAAAGAAGTTGAAAATGAGTGGTTTTTGTGCTTGAATACAAAGATTTTAATCAGAATAATTCATTTAATTACCGCACGTTTTCATAGGTATATTTGAATAATAATTTTGATGTCAGTTTTTATGTCAAATTGTATAAAACACCCGAAACCCGTAGAAAAAGCAGCTACTAACTAGCCAGCCATTAGAGTAGATCCTAATGTATTTTGCTACAGTATATGTCCATCTGCTTTCTGATAATTGTAATCGCATTGACGATGTGTAATTTTTAAAAATATGTCATGAAACAAATTTTAGAAGTTTAAATATTTTAAAGCAACGAATAAAAAGTACATTTTAAAATCAAGTGATCAATAACAATGTGGAATATGTTGACGAGAAAGCCAGGGGCGACGTATCTGAACCAAAAACATTAAGCACCCACATAGACATTGTCAGAAGATATACAAGGAAATTAACAATACAATGACGGTTCACGTATTTTCTTTAATATAACAAAAGACAAAAGCTACAAACGGTTTTCCGGACGTAACCAGTTGGTTTTGATATGTCAGGTGATAATCGGCACTGCGCTTATAAACTTAACATACAGCCACTGCTTCAGAAAATATCATGGAAAGTCAAGTTTCAAGAACGCATTTAGTGGTTAACGTATCGCTGCAAAACGATATGCAGACATTTCTACATCTGCGACCGATAAGCGAGGGCTAGCGAGTCCAGGATGGGCCCGGCTACAGACGCTAGTTCTTGTTCAGGCTTCGATGAAAAATCAAAATATTTAGTTAAGGTAACACTTTCTAACAATTACAGGAATATATATATATATTTTAATAATTAGCATCTCCTATAGTAATTTGAACGCATAAAAAGCATTTATAGCTCAACTTTTATTCAGAATACAGAACCAATAGTACAGCCTTAATTTAAGTATTTGCAGAATAATAATTATCTGTTTTTGATAATTATTATACTACATTTATTTCATTATCATGTTTCTTATACAAATATCATAAATTAATATTACAATAAAATACAGAAATATTGTGATTCTATGTACTTATAATATTATTATATGTTAAGACGGAATATATTATTCGTGATAATTTATTGAATATCGATGATAATTAAAATATTTCAAACCCATAGGATTAATTTCGTAAACAGATGACAGTAGGTATAGGAATGCTTTATTTGTTTCATCAGGTTTGACATAGTTCCCACACTTTATTGAAATATAATTATTTTCTTGTTTTTATATAGTTATACTCATTTACGTAAGTCGATACCATTTTCGCTATTCAAACAGAGCCGCATTACGTAACTCGCGCTTAAAGAACTTCAACGTGATTTGTGAACCGTAAAATAACAGATTGAAAATATTTTAGATAAGATAAAGGAGAGTTCGTGCATCACGACCACTTGGCAGTGTTTAAATAGTAAAACAGTTTTTAATAGTGAAGTGTCTGAAATAGTAATGACTAAGTTGAGAAAAACTAACTTTTCGGCTGGTCATATCTGTCGCAGAGCCTATAGCCGCTGGACCAGACGTGTTCTAGAGTGGAGAACGCGATTTGGCAAACGTAGTGTAAAACACCCTCCAGCTAAGTGGAGTGACGATATATGCAAAGTGGTTGGCAGTTGTGGAATGCGAATAGCTGAAGATCTAGCTCAGTGGCTTGCCATTGGAAACGCCTATGTCCAGCAGAGGACGGGAGAAGACTAATGATGATGACGATGAAGTTGTGAAATCTACGGCTCTAAAAAGGACATTAAACAATTAAACATATTTTGTGATAAGCTTTATAAAATATTGTAGTATGAATAACTTCAATTATAAAATCGGCTTCGTTCAATATTTCTTTAATTTTGTGTATAAAATCGTAAAATTGGACTGAGTTAATTGGATATAATTTATTGATTTACCATTTGTGTTTAAAGACGTCATAGATTAAATTATGTTTACAATTCTAAAATTATCAACAACAGATGCTATGCCTAGTCTAAATAATCTTGACATGAAGTCAAAAGTTCATTAGAGTATGCAATTATTCACGATATAATTTTGACCATTACGCACGAAACTATTATGATAAACGTAACAATAAATTACAGCCTGTTGTAATTGACCTAGTTTTGGTATACTTCATTATTTTAGTTATTATCAAAACATATTTATGTTATTAATTTGTTTTTACTTCTAGATATTTTTTAATTAATTGATTTGATGCTGGATAATCTGAGCCGACCTGATTATTATATGGCATTGAAGACATTTCCGAACGAGTCAATCGTCTCCTAAGGATACAGTGAACTATCATTGCAGTTCGCAGTCTTCTACAGCTAACTTTAAAATGAATGAACCCAAGTAGTGTACAACGAGGGCAATCAGTATAAGTAATGTGTATCAGCATATGTAATCAAGGTGAGGACGCCTTACACCCAAATGCGTTTCTATCGCTCCCAGCCACATCCTTGCGAACTGGACATTTTTTCTATGTGGTAAAAATGACTACTGGCCAGTACATTCATTCTTTATAAAGTTACTTAGTTATTGATTGTTTTCGGGTGTATTGTTTTGACTACGGTGTCGATCTTTTGATCATTCCACTGTTAGAGCATGAGTCTCTCACAATAAGAAAGTCAAGAATGGACTTATGGAGTTTGTCATGGTGGGCAAGTGCGGGTCGGCAGACTTTACACGTCTTAGATATGTATATTTTTTATAAACTTTAAAGTTTGCAAGATTTCTCACGATGTTTTCCTTCACCGTTATAGAAAATGATTTTTAAGCTTAAAAGGCACTTTTTTGTAAAGATGTGCACGCCATAGACTTGAACCGAGGACCCTCGGAGTGAAAGGCTGAATTCCAAACCACTAGGCTTTTCGTATTATTTTGATTGGCTGAAACATAACTGTTTCAAACATATATTTAATGCTTCCTTCGTTATAAGCGGTATTAGCGTTACAAACTTTGTTAAATACTCAAAGTTGCGAACAAAACAGAATAGTTGGCTGCATGATTTATCACTAATACGTATAATATAACACAAACTTCCAGTAAACGTACGTATAAAGGACGATTAGTATTTGAATTATTGAGCAGAGAGCACAATGGCGTGATTGTCGGTCTTTTGTTATTCAATAGTTTGTGACATGTGGATGCTATGGTGTCTGTTTGTTATATGTATATCTGTCGCATTGGTGTCGTGCCTAGTACAGAGACTTGGCAACAATTGATTAACACGTGCACCCGACAAGACGTTACGCTGACTTTGTATGTAGTCGTACTTTGCTGTTAAGTGGATAGTTTCAATATTAAATAAACTGTAAATTATTCGTTGACCTATATATGTATATAAATTCCATGTAATGTTAAGTCTGCTATTAAAGTTCTCAAGAATCCATTACGCATGTTTACAGAAAACAAATATTTGTCATTCATGCAATAGGTTACACGTGTGCGAAATCGAGGCCCGTCGACACAGCGTTAGGGTATCATTACACTTGTAACGGTAAACGGTAAAGGTAACATACTCATAACCGTCATCACCATCAGCCCGTTTGAGTCCACTGCTCGACATAGGCCTCAGGCTTGCCAGTCTCAGCCTCAGGCCTCACACAGCAATATGCAAGCGCTGGAGTTAGTATCCTGGCATGGGGTCGGGGCATATACTCTTTCTCCATCCCGACAAAAATAATATTATTATTACGGTAACATAGTATTCAATACATTTTATAGCCTATAATATACTATTACAGTGCCTCGTATTAAAAGCTATAAAATTATATGTATTTTTAATTGACATATAATTCAAAAAATCCTATTTCATTAATGTACAAGTACATCAATTAACAATTACCATTCGAGCAATTCAGTTACTTCTTCCTAATCGTTTCCGCACTGCCGAGTAACGTGATTCGGCATTGATTAGAAAACTGACTCTACATATTTTGGTCAGCCGCTTCTTATCAAATGCATCTTCGACCACATTAGAATGTCTGGTCCGACCATATTTTTGCAATTCGGCGTCCTGTTACTTTGACCGTCACTATCAGACGCTCCAGGTTATTTTTATTTCTACGAGCAGTGGAGCCAAAACAGTGAATCACTCTTTAAAAGTAAACCAAAGGCAATTGTTGTCTTCTCTCAATTTTTATATTTTAAAGGGCTTTGACACTAGTATCATAAGAGGCGTTCAAAAAAATTTCAGAAGTGAGCGGTAGCACCACATTTCGCATAAATTATTTTCCTGTTAGCGGTTTTCGGTGTCCATGACTCGATTCCATAAAGTAAAATTTAGTATATTATGTTCCTGTTTCTCCATATTTTGATGAGTTGAGTCATCGCAGATTTGGTCATGCCAATTCGTCTCCGTATTTCCGGCTAGCTGCAGCGCTTATTCGAGGCTCTTAATTCAGAGTCTGCTCTCTTGTACCCTCGAATTTGAGAACACTTGTTTATCTTTATAGTATCTGGCAATCGAGATGAAAGGCTCGAGATGATGTGTAAAAGTGGACTATTTAAGTCGATTACAATCTTGCAATTCAACAAACAATAGTTCATCGAAGATTGTGTATAGATACAAGATTTTAGAAGTTTACTTAAACATTAAACGAGGAAGCTACCAGTATTTAGTTTACAATTCATTATTTTCTTATTTAACATATTCTAAAGTAAATAATTAGTATTCGAATGTCACGGTCCATTACTCTTCTCCACAAAAACTTTAAACATCCGACTTTAATTGACTGCCGCGTTGGTTCAGTGGTCAATAAACATGATTGCTGAACAGGGGTTGTGGGTTCGCTTTCATTCCGACATAAGTATTTATTTGATGAATATATATAGGTATCTGTTCTATGCCTGAGTGAAAATATGTGTGTTAAATAGATATTTATACGCATATACCTATGACTTATCAGCCGCACGTGGCATATGCTCTGTCTATTTTAGAGTCAGATGAATGTGTGTATAGATGTCCTGAGATATCTATTTATATTTAAATCCGGACCTCAAATTTGATAATTTTGTCAGAAATCACCACCGGTACCATGTACACGAGAGATCGCGTGTCTACTATACTAACATCCCTCACAATCGTTCGTAGACTATTTTTAATATGGCTAATGCAACAGAATCGCTCTTAGATCGTAAATGCAATTGGTCGTGGTGATTGTGAGACTTAGATACAGTATAAATAGTAGCGGGATGCAACGTGCAACCGAAGGAAGCACGCCTCAGTGCATGCACTGCTGCGGACTTACAACCACCGCGATAATGTTTTGTTGCAACGCAAGCAAAAAACAATAGCAGCAAGAGAAAATTTGTCATAGTTCTATCCAGTAATAAATCGATTTTTTGTAAGAAAAAGTGTCATTATTTATAAAGTAAGGCATTGCGTTCACAAAAACTTGAACGTATTTGTTTTTCTAACCTTGTGTAATAAAGCGTTACGCACACCGAATTTACATAATAACAGCACAGAGCTCCCAGGTAGTCCATTCCATCATCATTTGCCTATTTCAGTTCACGGATGGACATAGGCTACTGCAAAGGGGAACCATCCCATCCTTTTCTACTTCTATAATCGGATGTGTCGCAGTCATCGTTTCGTCAGAAACACGCTTCAATAAGTTTCAGATGAAATATTCAGAATAATAACTGTAGAACGATTTTGGTAAGCTTAAATAGCTGCTCGATATAATCGAATTACAATTACTCAACAGAGGCCACCGGGAGTATATTAACATATTCTCTGAAGCACGGAAATATGATGGAAATTGGACACAGATCAGGAACTAAAAAAGTGCCTAATGTTAATTAGACACATAATTTAGGGTGTCGTATGACATGGCTCGCACACAGCTGATACATTGTTTTTTCTTATCACACCATTGAAGTAAATGTCACATACATACGTCGTAAAGGTAGGTAAAAAATTTGCTTACAGTTTTATTTCTTGTCTTATAAAGACACGCAAGAATAAATGTAACAGAGTCAAATGAATGGATGAGATACAAAAGTCTGCGTGGACTGTAGTTCTATATGAAAACAGTTATCAAGTTGCTGTTGAATAAATATATATGGTTTTCTTTAAATTAGGTACATTTTTATAAATCATGATGGAGAGCCTTGTGGTCACTATAAAGTCAATGAAAGATAATGTACAATGGCGTCAAATATCGTTTTATAGAATGACCTTTAGATGCAAGTGTCCGTGCAAATCGCCACATTAGAAACAATGTGAAACCTTCCGAGGTATTTCACAGTGTTATGGCGCGAAGTGATTGTCTTTTGTGTTGGCTCTGGCCAATGAAATATTCTTTAATTCTGTCACGGTAGAGACAAACACGAGCCCGTAACTGAGATACGTTATTGCATATCATCAGATCTAAATAATTAATTGGCGCCAAGTGGCGCATTAAATAATATTGTACCTACCCTAATTTTATATAGTAATATAATTTTTGGCCGGCGCTCTGTGCACGTTAATAAAATAGAAGGCGCCTTGCTATTGTTGTATTTCCCGGTAATGACTTTGAACAAAAACGTTACAATGTACATTTAATATGAAATACACCTTCCAAATAAGTATTTATAGAACAGGTATATTTCGTAAGGATCTCAAGCGTTTGAACAAAAACAAAAGAAAAAAGCGAATGTTTAATTAGTGTTTACCGAAGAACTATTTAAAAATTTAAAATCTTACACGTGTTCGGTCCGTCAATAATTTTGTTATCGATAATTATGTACAAGATTTATACACGAGAATGTATAGGAAAAATAATTGTGCTGTTCTGTTCCATTAACTTATGTTATAATTTATAATAATTACAGTCTCAACTACAAATGGTTTACGAGACGCAAGTGTCGTATACATACCATTACCAGCTTAGTCCATTTGACGCCAATCAACGTCCGATTCCGCCAATCAACGATTCTGACATTACTGTCTGATTTGAATCTTTTGAGTGCAGGAGGTGTCATTGGCCCTTTTTGGGTTCTAACGGTTATGTAATAAATATGCTTGCTGAAACACTCAATCTGTTAGTTTTATCGTCACCGTATTAACGAATGAATTAGAGTAATAAGTTACAACCCTATCATGTGCGCGCTCTTTCTAGACTCGAGTGTGGTAGTTTTAGATAAACTTCTGAAAACATTCCCATTAGGTAATACGGGTCCTATAGGGATCCTAGTCATCCGTGAGCGACTGTTGACAAGGTAGATAAAATTGGCGTATTCAATATTTTTTATAGAAGACTACAATTCACAGTTGATTTATTTTTATAGAAGCCGCCTATAGGCGGATTGGATTATAATCCAAAGCCCGACATTTGATACCTTAATGATATGATGTTAATAAAATGGTGATATCTCTTAATCATTATTCGACAGTAATACGAATATGGTAAGCACGACAGGTTTGTAAGGATAGAGATGTTTGGCACTCGGTGTTCTCTGCCTTTCCGGAAAGGGACCGGGCGTAATGCTTTAATGATTGTAATAACAGTTTATGCTCTACTTCTATTGTATTTTAATAGATGCAAACTGTTCGTGACGTAATCATTGGCAAGAACAGAAGGTCAATATCAGCAGCGACACTTACCGAATGATTTAATTATTTTTATCAACGAACTTGTTACGCTTTAGTTGGTAGTGGCACACTTACTTTGTGAACAGTGACCCATATTCTAACAATGACCAGAGCCTCAGTGTGACACGTACTTGCGCCACGCCGTCCAAGAGCCCTGAGCTCTGGGTGTTACGAAGTACACTACTGCGTAGTATCGATCGTGCATATAGAATAGGTACGTTATTCCCAAAGCATTTAAATATGCAATATTGCTAAATAATGCATTATGAACCATTAATACAAATGCGTGCATTACAAGCGAGATATAAACCATCGACTCGTTTTTGGCACGGGTGCTCAACATGTAATTTATAAACAGAAGTTGTATGATTGTAGATTTTGTTCCTGTATACATATACTCAAACTGATTTTCCATAAGGGTAGGTAGAAATTAAGGACATCCACCTGTTATAGTCCTAAGGAACTTCTTTATATTTGTGGAAATATTGCATTTTAAAGAATTGAATTATGCGTATACGTAGTAGCGACGCGTAGCAGGAATATCTGTTTTTCAAAAATTGTTTATACTGATTGTTAAGACGTTAACCGAATAGTACTATCTAACCACAAAAGTTAATTGTAACTCAAAGTATTTTAATTGTCTTACAAACATTCGAACCACTTTGCAGTAAACGATCATAACAGTGGTACACAGATGTCTCAACCAATGTACCATGGTATAGTTTGAGATTTAGGTTCAATTAAAAAGTTGATGATGCCCTTCTATATCAAAAACTGTTTTAACTACACTCTTAAGAATGAAACAAGTATTTGTATTGAAGACTGACGACGTATGTAAGTATGTAGATGTTGACGCCGTACTAGTACAAGTTAACTACCTACATTATACAATCCAGACTAACTATATTACATAGTTATTAGTTAAATTATTATTAATTATACACACTTCGAAACTGCATTCGCTGCCTATCAGGCTGTACCTCCACTAAAATATATATTTTTTTTCTATACATATCTTGGACATCATCCACGGCCATTTGATCCTAAAGTAGCCAAAGCCTATAGTATGGTAAGGAAATGGCTGATAAACTACACATATGCATATATTTGCTACATCCAGACCCAACGTACATAATTGTGTTCGGCACATAATATATTTGTCCTGGATGAGAATCGAATACCTGACTCGCTCACCAATCACATTCACTAACCGCTGGACCAAGGAAATAATCAAATTCTCTACATATATACACACGCACTGTTGCTTGTTATATGTAATTATAATAATATGAGTCTTATCCTCATTAGAAGGTACCGGAGTACATGATTCGAAGTCATGGCTACGAGCTAAGGGTATCTCCGGGTCGACAAAAAGTTGTCACATAAAAAAAGATTAATAAACGCCTTGAGCCATGGCAACAAGGTGAAAAACACATCGCGCTCGTCAAGGCGAACGGTTTTATGATTTTATTAATGTTTTTGAACTTGCGTGGGTATGTGTGGTCAGCTAGTGATTTTTTGCGTTATTGCTTGCGATAAACGCGCTCGTGGAAGTAACCGCGACTCAAACATCAGTCGCGATAATAATTCTTGTGCCGTGTTTTTTCTCACTTAGATATCGTACGCATAAATCAAATTAAACATATACAGTACTCAATAATTGACTAAGCCAAACTTCTTTATATGAATAGGATCAAAAAAACAATTTAAATTGAAAATATATATTTTTTTTTCTATAGACGATCACGGCGCTGGCGGGTGCTAGCATTATATTGTTACGATGCAGGCCCTATTGACTAGAACAGACGCTCGAACATAATTCATACTTGTACATGTGGATCATTTTATAGAGTAATCACAATTTTCCAGTATAAAGTGTGAATACAAGGACATTTACACACAACATCGTGTAGAAAGAATACAGCAAAATGTAATTGGTTCGCATGTCGACAAACAAAACACGAAGTAATTATAATAAATATAAAGTTCACAATAAACAAAGAAATATTTGCCTTTCGATTGTACAATAATAAAATTATTTTTATAGCGTCACACCCAGCTCCTTTATGGGGTAGGCAGTCGGCAACGAGTGTCTTATTTAGCTCTCCTTGTAGAGCCGTCGTACTTCTTGTACATTCATCGCTCTCTTTCTATAGATAAAAAAAATAAGATACATAACAAAGAATGTTTTTTATACTGTCTGAATTGCAATTCTTAATTTTTCAGTGCCTGAAAAGACTCACGGTGAAGATTTTGGTTACGATGGAGTAATAGGTAACTATTAAAAATGCCTATAGATTAGACGTTAGATACAACATTTTCAGAAAAAGCTAAATATCCAGTGTTTGTGAAGTCTAAGAGATTGGGAAAACATAAATATCCTGTTTGGAGTTAATTTTAAAGTTGCAACCACATCGAACACCGCTACAATTTTACTAACATGACATATGAACATAGACGTTTAATATCATCGTGGTTTTCCACATTTCAATTGAATATGCACAAGAGAACAATATGACTGAATGCGGTATTCATCACCGTATAATGGTGTAGATAGACTGAAACATATATTTAAATGCAAACGTGTTAATTGATAATCAAGGTATTGCTAAAAATCAACATTTGTTAACGATGACGATATGATCATAAAATTCTAATTATGTGTATAATCGGGTTATTGTTTATTTTACTATATGGTACGTAAAGCCATTTAGAACTGACAGTGCTTGTAAACGAAGAGCTGAAAGTCGAGCTCAGTGGCGTGATATTGACAATTGGTGTGTCCAGAAGTGGACAGAAACAAGTTGATGATTGTTAACTCTAGAACTAAGTGAACGAGAATATTATATCTTGTCTAGTTGGCAACACTATGGCCCAGATGAAAGCACTATCGTCCTTCGCACGCTCCACATTTCTGACGTGTTTGCTAATGCTGGTGTTGTTGCTCGTGTGCAGGTCCGACGCACTGGGGCGAGCGGTACCGCGAGTGCACGGGCAAGCACCAAAGCCCCATCAACATCAACGTGCTGCGCGTGAAGCAGGTGGCGCTGCCCGACATCGTGTTCGTGGGATTCGATGACCCCATCGACAATGTACACGTCTCTAACAATGGACACACAGGTGAAGCATTTTTATAAAGATTATTTTCTTTATAACTGTATTACTATTATTATATCGCCATGTTAACTGCCTTATAGGGTACTCGTAAGTAGATAACCTTACAGGGGAAGTAAATGTGTAGTAGGATATCTTACAGGGCAAGTAAATGTGTTAAAATTAAATTTTGGAATGAAGTATAATTTGTGTGTTTGAATTTATTCATCTATTGAAAGGTGAAGATAGATTTTATGGAACCTGAGATCATTAGTACACTACGATGGTTTTTCATATTACCAGTATCTATAGACAAAAAGAAGCAAAAAATATATCTATAGATAAAAAGGAGAAAAATAATTTAGTCATTGTGTAGTAATAAAGTTATTATTATAATATCTATGTTTGGGGCTCGATAGTCCGCATGGCTTGCAAAAATATGATAAACAAACGCGTTTATACTTAAGTGTGTGTTAACTCACTTCAATTATTATTTATCGCAAACCACCCGCAAGCAACTTCTCGACGCAGTCAGTGCATATCACTAAAGTTTAGTAGGTAATGTGTTAATTTTTAAAAGAAACTAACGGACACATTATCCACTTTATGATTCTCACAACCATTATGCGAATGCCTAATGATGGCACAGTTTTTTACTTTTAACCGCAACGATGGTGTGGGTACATAGGTTCCTAATGTTGATTTTTATAGGTGGAAATAAGTAATCGATGTACAGAACAGGATGTCTTAGTTACAATGGACACAAATAAAGCCAACCAATATGAAATGTATTAAGACGTTTTTATTTATAGTTTATAATATATTTTATTGTTTTCTACGTAACATCGCGCCTATAATCCCTCAAGGAGATGAGTGTTGTACACTCCCACGTCCACCAGTTACATACATGTTTTCTATATTACAATACCTAAATAATTTTTTGATGAAAATAAAATTAGTGCATTTGAGGCAATAAATATATTATTATGAAAATAGCTACTTGCTTTATTACTGGCTGTTATGTAATTCTAATAAGTTATATGTGGCCGACACGTCTTATTCGCTATTAAGTTTTTCTTCAATAAAAAATATGATAAGTACATAAGATTTATCGGTCGATTCGTAGAAACACTACTGAACCACTCATTATTGTCAATAATGTCTTCAATATACAAGATACGTGTTTTTCATTGTGAATAAATCGTAACATTACGTCTGTAATCCACGAAGCGGTAGGCAGAGGAGTGTAGTACACCCCCATATTTCACCAGTTACCTTTACGTCCCATGGAATAGGCGGTGAGCCTATTGCCATACGCCGGGCACAGATCCCGATTTTTCACAGTGAATTTGTTTAATAAAGAACATTTATAATGAACTTGCTTAGAAAAATAATGAAATTGATGGCAACATCGAATTACATTTTTTTCGTTCCCTAAGCGATAATTACATTTTCAAATAGCTCTATATTAACTTAAATGAATCTTTCTGTATCGTAAAAAACATAATACCTTTATACTTGTACATAGAATTTTACTCACCATCAACCACATGTGAATTATTAAAAGGGTCTATCTATTATTAGACCAGCAACAAAGACTGCTGATCATTGGAAAACAGTCTCATATGTAATACAATACTTGTCTTTGCTTGTTGGATATGCAAAATGTTCTAGATAACATTCCATAGAAGACATACATTGAACGAGTCGGTTGAGTCTTCCCAAGAATAAAGGACTACATATATAATATAGTATTATTATTTACTACTGGTGATCGCCTACGACTTCGTTCGCGCTGCCCAACTATAAATATGTATACACATGATTTTACAATTTTACATATAACTGATCGCTTCTCCTTTTGATTCTATATTAAACTACACTTTGAATCGTGTCAATGAAATCAAAATCCGTAAATACAAAAAATCAAGTTGTAGATGCTTCATTTACAAGATATTTCAAAAAGGCTTGGTATATAGTGTACGTGCATGATACTGTCATATAAATATCTCGATTCTTCATTATCGTAATATGGTGTCAGGACTTACGAAAGTTGAGTTTGCCTCTGATCGGTATTTTAAGTAGATACACGAAATACCTGCTGTAATAATCATTATATTAAGACCGCTTGTATAAACTATACATAATAAAAAGGATTGTATATTTTGCTTGATACGAGTATATGTATATCTGGAAAAATCTAATGTTAATGTTAGTAAGTATTTTTCAAATTTCTTAAACAGTCAAATTTTTTCCACTGACTGCCTCGTTGATTGAGTGATTGCAAATGTGTTTGCTGATCGAAAGGACTTAGGTTCGAATCTCGAATCGGGTACTATTACATTTTTGTAACTTAGAATTTATTTCTAGTTAAAATTTCCAGTGGCTTGGAGTATGGATTTGTGTCCGGTGCATGGCAAAACACTCGGCCCCTATTCTATCGTGGGACGTAAATATAACTGGTGAAACGAGGGAGTGTAGGT
>DWMG01001256.1:0-15677 GCA_018244855.1 Elbella merops
TCGTTTCCGCAGCCCACCATATTATACGAGTATATGTTTCACGTTTTTTTAGTTATAAGTCGTTACTAGTTCTTAGTGATTTATGTGATTTAAACTTACTACATTTACTTATGTACAATATCCATTAATAATATGTTACATAACATAATCCAACAGATTAAAGTCGCCTTTCCTGTTTCATGTTGGATGGCAAAGCTCTATATACATGAATGTCAAACTAGAAACTAGTAGAGGCATCGACAAACGAACTACGTAACACGGAGTGATGGAGATAGCCGAAGTTAACAGAAAAGTACGTATGTATAAGAGACACGCTCACAGATGGCCGACAGAAAACGGCGAGGGATCGATATCTGTGCCGTGAATAATTAAGATGGATGAGTCCGCTATCTAGAATTCCGGCGTTACATCTTTATTAATAAAAGGTATTTCCTTAGACAGACGTTCGTTTACTTAGAAAATAGCATAATATTTCCTTCATATACGAGTACCAAAGTTTATATGAATTATTGGTTATGTGATAAAAACTTATGTACACACCTGTAATCACCGTACAGGTACGCAAATAGTATACTTCCACTTTTCATTAGTTACGTTCACGTCTCACTATGGAATAGAGGGTACACTTATTGCCTTATAACGGTCACAAAGAGCCACTACTAATAATTAAAGCTAGAAAAACCCATAAACCAAATTGTACCCGACCCGGGGATCGAGCTCATGACCTCTCGATTAGCAGTCCCGCTTGCAACCACTTGAACTACGAGGTCTATGTGATAAACTACTCAAATATCTTGTCAATAGCTTTTGTTATTTAATGAAATTGTTAAAAGTGGCCAAAATCTGTGGTATTGAGGCTATGACCACGCTAATTAAAATTCCTACAGCGTGCAAGTTACCGGCGGAACTTAAGCGGCTTATTATAATTGTTTGCAACGTAGACTTTCGGTTACAAACCGACAGCAGGTGTACTTTTGTTATATGTACTCATTGTCATTTGAGTTTGAATACTCAGGGTTTTAAAGTATTAATAATTTTTCCTAACTTCCAATTCCTAGCATTATATTTGCGCTCGCCTCTGGTAATAGGTGGCGGGAGTGTACCGCACGCCTCTGCCTATCCCTTCGGACAAATACAGGCGATGTTGTTATGTTCAAATTCCAAGTAATGGCTCGGACTCTGGATTTGTGCCCTATTTTTTTTATATAGGTCCATCCTCTACTTCATATGACATATTACATAGCAGGTGAAACGTAGCTGCACTGCACTCCCCTGTCTACCCTTTAGGGTAATACAGGCGTGTCTGAGTTAGGGTCTTTTACGTTTTCTCATTGAATAAACGTATAAAATAATTGCGTAGACAGCGGATCGTGTTAAGTGGTGCTACAAAATTCGGATAAAAGAGAATTTGCATGCCTCCTCAAATTCCAACCCGGCTCACTCTCAGTGGATTTCGTTTTGTCAAGGTTATCTCTGGTAAAGGCCACTGTGTTTCTCTGAAGCGCAATATGAAAGAGTTGTGATTATTATCTTAAATTATATTAAATTATAATATTTAGGGTGTATAATGGAGAAACAGAATAGTATGACATTTACTATGTAGGTTAGGAAGGCATCTGCCTTACCTTACCATCTGGTAATGGCTGGATGACACCAGCTGAGAACCGAGTGTTGTGGCACAGTACGGGAAGACCATAGAATGTTGAGGATTAAACTATGCACAATAAGTGTGGATGTGCAAACTACAATGTTAGACGTCTTCGAGAACATTCTGGAGAGCTCCGAAGTGTGCGATGGCTAGTGATTTTTAATTTTAAAAGGCACATTTTTCTTGTAAAAAGTTCCCCCAACAGTATTTGAACTTAGCATTATTGAAGTGGGACGCTGAACTCTAAACTACTAGGTTGTCAATGATTTTATCACAAATCTACTGAATTTCAACTTTGCTTCTCAATTGCGAGTAGTTTGTACGTATAAAACTATCTACTAGCACACCCGACAGATATGCCCACTTACGACCAATCAACTCAGTTTGCAACAGCGATTTGTATCGACCCATGACGCATGTTGTATGTACTATCCTAGTTTGTATGTATGTATATAATTCTATAATTGAAAGCAATATTCAATGTGTGCACTTCTAATAATATCATTCTGACAGATTCGTGTCCAACAGTGGAACGGTGAAAGTGTTGACGATGGCCACGATTGTTATAATTATTATTGTATATAATTATATAAGTGCTCTCTGACTACCCGGTAAGGGACCTGGCGTGTCGATACAATAATAATAGTTACCTTTAACGTACCAAGTTTAAGACCGCAACTGCCGAAATAGTGCCTAAATTATTGACTTAGACATTCATCGTAATAATAAACTATTACTAAACGTAGTTATATTAATGTTTACTCAATGGGCTTACATGTTACTAAGAGTCGTAATTCTCGAATCTTGATACTAAATGATTACTAAATGTCTAAAACTCATTAACGAAGTATTAACTGAATTACAGTCATATTTCTAGTCCTTTTTGAGTTCCATAGATAACAGATTACGATGGAAGCTTCCTTCTATCGTAATCTATTATCTATGCTACTTCTAGCTACTCTCGAGTGCTTTTTTACTCTGTGTGAATAAAACAACTTTAGAATTTATTTCCTTTAATGCACATGTAAATTAGTATGGGTCTAGGGTTAGATTTGGAGCATAAATATTGATTCAAGGTAATTAAATTAAATAATTCACTTCATACGAAGTGAGTTAAATAACTTTTATTACCTTTTAAATACCTGTAATAAGTAAAACGTCACTATATAAACTCCTTATAGCGGTTATGGTTTTAAGTCATGAGTGGTGTTTCAATGCAGGAGACTGTAAGAATTAATTCGAGAATTTCATAGCTTCAGTTAAAGTTAACGCCGTAGTAAGTTTGCCTCTGATTGTGGGCGAGTTTTCATTTAATTTCTTTATACCTCGCCTTCCGTCCAATTACTGCTAAATTAAGTGTCTTATTTTATTCCTTCTCTTTGCTTTGGTGAATTACTGAATTAAAATTTTATTAGATAGTAGAAAACCATCGTTATGCGGCATTTTAACTTAAATAGCTATAATATTTTTGTGAAAAGTTTTTTAACAGTAAAGCAAAGATAGCAATTTGATATATATTTTATTTTAAAATGCTAATGTAAAATCCCCGCCCCCCTATTGAATAGGGGATGAGCTTAGTACCAGATAGCGGGTACGAATCCAGACTCTGAGCGACTATTAGAAATTATAAGTTAGAAAAACTCAATAATACCCCACTAGGAAATCAAAGTCCGCCCCGCGCGATCAGCAGTCGCGCTTGTAATCAGCGACCAACGAGACAGATTAATATAGCATTCATAAAGAGATAAATATAGTATGTACATAAATAACAATTCATGTATTAATTGATCGATTTACACATTCAATTTTATCAGTGCATTGTAAAATGCTAGTTTTATAAATGTAATGTAAAATACAAGTTTTATCAATGTAGTGTAAAGAATGAATTTTACGAATGTAATGTAAAATGTGAGTTTTATGTACTTATGTGCTATTACAGTAACGTTGGTGTGCCGTTACATTTTAGTTCAGTGTATATTTTATTTTTATTCAAATGTTCGTGAATATCGCGACCCGGTGGATGTTTCCAGTTCAGTAAATAATTGAAGTGCTTTCAATAAATGCAACTGAAGGAAAACAACGGAAAACAGTTGAATATCGGTAAAATCGTTATTCCAGAGATGTTTTTCAAGCGATTTACCAAAAACATTCATAAAGAGAACTGTTTTGTATTACGGTTGTCAAATAAATGCATTTTAATATACGGGAATATTTGAAATAATTTACTATTGAAGCATAAAAGAGTTGTTAGAGGAGTAGACTGTAATGGTTTGTAGAAATTGGAAGGATTTTAGATGAGGTCTCATCGAAATGTCTGTTATAAACATTTTTTTTATATTAAAGCGTAAATAAAGAAGTGATAACCTACTCGTTCAAATCCAGACGAGCGTTTCGGTACAAAAATATGCGTTTTAAGATCATATATTACTCGTATTAACGGTGATATTATATCGTGAGTAAAGAAACATCTTAGAGCTCTCCCAAAAAAAAAAGTATTCTTAAGGTGGGTAAGTCTACCAACTCGCACTTGGCCAGCATGGCAGACTGTGGCCCTAACCCTTTCATTCTGAAAAGAGACCCGTGTCAAACAGTGGAACGAAAAAGGGTTGATAAAAAGCATAAATCAAATGAATGACATCTATTAACAACAGTTGTCTGCCGAGAACTGTTGTGACACCGACACAAATTCAATTATCTATTGTCGTTAGTTTGCCTTTTGTGGTTGGAATTACGTTTAGCATTTAGATTATATTGTATCATAATTATTATATCGGTACCACGAGACTTCTACGGGGTAGGCTGAGAGCAACCGACTGCTTATCTCCATCCGTATAGAACTGACGTGCTTCTGTTATATTCACCATCCTCCTTATACACGTCATCTGGTTTTGGAAACTTTCAACTTGCCCCCCTCAACTAGTTTCTGTCTTATTTGGTCAAGTCTCGGTATCACGTTTATTATGTAGAGTTAGTATTAAAATAGGATTTACGTAACGTTACATTTCTTTTCGGAGTGAGCCTTTCTCAGGCTATAGTCGAAGTGCAAAGGGACACTGAGAGAACATCGATGCCCAACAGTAGAATGAAAAAATAGGCTTGAATAAAATGTTCCTTTCCACTTTAATTTGTGACAACTCACATTTATTTATCAGATTAGTGTTAATTAAACTTTTCGCCAAATTCATAAGCGAAATTTTTTTTAAAATAAAAACTACGGTCCGTAAAAATTAGGGAAATGAGATTTTAAAATGCAAACTTATTTAATGTTTCAAAAGTAATTGGATCTGATCAAACGTAGTTAAAGCCTTTCAGTTTAAATGAGTTTTTAAACAATAATTCAGCACTGAAGTACGTTCATCCGCTTGGAAGTTAGAGTGCCCTGAACAAACACGTTGTCCGAGAGAGATTTCTAACTTGTAACATTACCTTACTTAAAACTCTTTTAAGTATATTCGTTAAACGGCTCTGATCACTGTGGACTGGCCATAGGTTACCATCATAATCCTTCCTTTGCTAATCTTCGCCCAAAGCTTTCCACTGATGTCTTTAACATCGGCTTTCCTCGCGTATTGTTAACTATATGATTGATATTGTGAAGTCAACACCTCCACTCAAGCGTCTAACGTAATAGATATTTAATGAATAGCGACACCTTAATTATTTAAGAGATTGTAGCGATGTCTCCTAGTTGGCAACACTTTCGTCTAGACGTATGTACTATGGTATATGACAGGCCGTAACCGGTAACAGTTTCTGTTTTAGATGATTTGCCACCAGTGGTAAATTGTTCAAAAAATCTTTTTTCCACCGTTAAAGTAATTGTAGGCAAAACGTGCTCTACATAGAAAATTTCTAACGCACGGTTATGAACATTAGTGTACACACAATAAACAAATATAAATATTGGTCAGCTAAGTCCTTTATAGTAGAGAGAAAAGCGTAAATGTTTTGCCGAGTTTTGTTACGAGTGGGTTGGATCTTTTGTTGGCGTTAATCATAAATAGACCTGACAAATTACACGACTGGGAGATCACAAACACAAATTCACCTTTAAAATGAAACGGAGAATTACAGATATTTTAATTTAGTCCATTATCCTTGTGTGGCCACGTGGATGGAAATTGTGGGTAATCCTTTGTGATATGTATTCAACTGAAAAAAGGTCAATCATCCACTTCGTTAAATTATGTTTATTATTTTTGTATCATCACGTCAGATTCCTTTTGGGGTACGCAAAGAAAACATAGCGCCAAATATTTCTATCCTTGCAGAGTTGACATGCTTTTTTTGTTTTATTATACAAATTCAGCGTTTGATCAAACAATTAGTTTTTCAAATAGTAAAACTATTATAGTTATTTTTAAATGAAAAGATATTAAATGCAAATGTATTATATCCATATTAAAATGTTTTTAGCCTGTCCCGTCGTACTATGTTTTAAAACATGCGTGCAATTTTCATATACATTTTTATTGTTACAGGTATGTCCTTATACACACGACGGAGAAAATGGCAAGTGACAGAAGACCATAAAAAAAGATTCTATTTTTTGGTACGCAGTTTAGAATATTTAAGTTTATAACAGACTAAGGTCGCATTACTTTGTTGGTAGTCGCCAGTTTTTTAGCGTCGTCAGCCCAGACAGTCCAGTGTGCTGACAACGCTTAAAAAACCTTACATAGCTGTTTGCTCTGCGGTCATTTGGTATACACTTTCTATGTTGGTTTTCAACTGGATTTAGGTAGCTGTTTTCCTTGTTTTCATGACATCCCAATAAGATGGTATTATTTTGTTAATATGTTATATTTATCGATCGAAAGGATAACTAGAATGTGGCAATTAATAGGCGTGATAACCTGAATATTATAACAATATCACGTACAGCATCCGTGAACAGTATTTAAAATCAAACGTTCTTAAATTTTTTTCTGGATAACGTGTAAAATTTTTGTAATTAGAATGATAAAGTAACAATATGTCACAATACCATAGTTAGGTCATAGTTGTTTAGTTACAAGAAAATCCGGCAAGCCGAAGAAATGGTTCGATAGAGCACGTTGGGGGAGGTAAATACGAGTATCCAGCAGTGAACATGTAATTAGGAAAATTAAGTAAAATCTTAAAAAAAATATCGTGTTCTAATAATTCAGGTAAGTACTATTTTGATAAATGAAATCCATCTCTTGTAAACTTTATTTACAGAGTTTGCAATAACATTCAATGCAGGCAAAAATATTATATTGATGTGTTTCGGCAAAGGCTAAACACGAAATTCAATTTACGTTTTGTACGTTGTCCCCTTTGCCGTTGTCTTTTGAACGAAACAAGTATTAAATATAGTATATTTACGTCATGTTTTGATAATTTTAATACTTTAATTATGCATTAAAGTGAATCTCTCAGTTTCTGTCTGTTTGTATATTAATTTAATATTACATAGGTTTTTTTAACTTATTGTAGACTAAGAAAAGTGAATATCAAGTAGGAAAATAGGTATGTGACACTTTATAATCATTTTCACAAGCATTAGTTTAAATATGTACCTAGCCTGACGTCGCTTCGTTGTAATATTTGAAAATATGAATGACAGGAAGATTTATGTAACGTAGTTTAAGAGGATTTGTATTACAGTAATCTGGCTATTATGAAAAAATATACCCACGAATCTTTTAATAATGAATTATTATTAGAACTTATTATCTAGTTTTTAATTTGACAATACTTACCTACTTCATTACGTTATAATTTTCAAAATATCGCTCGTTTTAATTTAATTCTTATCTGTAATCCAGCGACATCATTGAACGTCCTACTTCATACAAAAATTAGAAATTTAAAATTAATATTCCGAAACGTCAGACGAACTCCGAAGTTATTATTATACGTTATTACGTTTGTTCTGTGTAAAAGGGGCTCAATGCAATTTTTTTTTCTATTATATTAGGCTTACAGACTTTGATGTTTGACACGACATCTTGTTGTTTATGAGTATGTAGGTAATACTCGTACATTTTAAAATAACGTATTTAAGCTTGCACATATCTAATTTTAACAGTTCTCTGAAGTAATAAAACGTTTTAAAATAATACTCCATTTTTGAACATTTGTATAAAAAGTGTAAGCCTTATTTCTATATATTTTTTTCCAGTGTGGATTACTCAAATCTGCATGGGTACTACATTTTTTATTTATGAATAAAACGAAAGTTCTGAGGCATTTGTGAGGGTTGTCACAAAGAACGTTAGTCTATTTGATATTGCATATGCATCTATTTAGTACGTTTCTGTGTACCAGCTCATGACATTTAGTTATCAAGTATGACTGCATGCTAGTTTGTACGTTTACGTCCAATAAAATAAAAATAAAGTCCCGCTGAAAATAGATATTGTTTTTACAGTACAAATGCTCAGTTATAGTTTTTCAATGTACTAGCGCTGAGCTGAAAGTATTATTGTCATTTATTACACCCAAACAAGGACGCTAAAGAATTATTGCCTACACTTCACACGTGATGTAGGTAAGCAATAAAATGTCGGCGCGCGAAAATGAACGTACATAATACACGTAATGTAAAACGTATCAAGAGATTATTTATGTGATATATCAGTACGCACGTGCGACACTTATATACTAAACGATACCTTATGTAAATATCCTATTTATATACTTCGAATTTTGCGTATATTAAGTGATCTAACAACATATAACACATAACACGTCGCTTAAAACCATCAAAATGTCACTTGAAGTATTAATAGCACAAGAGAAAGTGCTTCTAAAATTATGGGTTCCATGGTGGAGACATTTTGTAGACGAATATTATAAAAACATTTCAATAAGTAAGTCTCATGCGCTATCGTTTATGCTAATGTTGTATATTTTATAACATTTAATCGTTGATAATTTAGAGATATAAGTTGATCCGGGAACTTACCTCTCATGTATAATATATTCTAGACGATGGAGAAAATCATCTTATGGATATTAATTCTCATTCTGGAAGGTGACTCTTAGTCAACTGTAAAACGACAACCGGTTTGACGAAGATGATATTTGTAGGAAATTTTCAGGCTTGAACGAGGATTGAAATACCTGTAACTACTGTCAACTATCCAAGAACTTACCTTTCCAGGCATTGCTTCACTTACAAAAGTTGCTATCTCCAACTACATCAGGTCTACAATTTTAATTCAGTTCATTCAGTTGACTAATGTTTAGTAATAATACGGCTTAGTGGAGAAAGATCCTTATCTTGGGCGCAATTTACCTTGCGTAATGCTGACGGACAGGACCGTTTTAACGATTATTATAATTTGTGGGTACCTCTAAACCCAGCGACGGTTCGCGCTTACGGGGAAGATAAGACGAATGTCAAGTTTTAGTTGATAATAAGGTTACTTTACAGAGGTTTTAAAATGTTAAATATTTTTCTTAAAGTGTTTGATGTCCCATTATAAATGTTTCTGTAAAAAAAATTATAAGGTCAATGATATTACCTCACGAACAGAGGTTACTGATGTTTCATGTAATCGACGTATGTGGGTGGGAATCGAGAAAAAAATGTAAATGAAATGTAAGTTATTTGTAGTTACATTTTCTGCTGTTTTGTTATACTTTTAATTTACTATTCATTTCTCTTGACATTTAACATGTAGGCACATTTTAAATGTCATCTGTCGTGACATTTGACGCTGAAGTATTTTGAAATCTGGCTAAATTATCGTAACTAATTGAAAAGCGTGTGTAAGTGTTAGTCACCTTTTTGTCTTTTCAGTCATTACTTATGTACAAACTTACAAAACTGAGTGATTTTGTTAACACAATTTTGTATGATGCAACGCCATCTGTTGTTCGATTTAGTCCAAGTTTAGATCTAAACGGTAACTCGTAGTATAAGTTGCAGAAATTATTTAGGCACCTCGCGGGAGAGGATGTGCATTCGTTCCAAGTGTCAAGGTGATTTCTGCGTGTTGTACAAAACAAATATATCATCAATTATTTTATGTATAACTGATTGTATACGGTTCTAGGTGATAAAATAAAGCACGTTCCGCTATGGAACATGATACGATAGATTTACATGGCAAGTTAGTGTGGAATTGTAAAGTCCAATTTGTCACTGCTGTCGTGTTTACGTTACGTGTTGAGGCTGTATTATTCGCCTGTCGTTTAGTCATTTTTTATTAACTGAAAACTACTTACGAGCCATTTGTCACGACGAATTGCTAATGAACTTGTAACTATTTTATGTAGCACGTGAATTGTTTGACAATATTACAGAGTACAGTATTGTTCACACTTGAGACACATTACGTTCTACACCTGATTTTAACGATTTTAGGCTTTCTACGTAGAACTGGCAGTCAGATTAACGGTAGTAGTTTTTTATTTTAACATATCTAATGTTAAAATTATCTATATTATACTCATCATCATTATCGTCATCGTCAACGTTTTTATTGTTTCGCTATTGACATGAGTTTAAATTTATAATGAGAACGGTTAAAGCAGTTAGTAATTTGATAAAATTCTAAAATGTTAAGTTTTTGAAGGAACGAAAGAAATGGTAGGGACGGTTCCATATGGTCGGCAATTACAGGAACAATATATGGAACGAAGTAGGATTTAAAAAGTGTTGCTATTATTACTCAAGTTTGATAGTATACCCACTATATTCGGTTAAGGATTTTTTTTTTAATAAATACGCTTAGATATCGACTGTTTGGAAGTAGTACTTTAATATACTTAGCCCATAATTAGTAGAACTAGATTACTTACGCCAAAACTAAGACGTGCTGGCCTATAAATACATGGGACTCCAATGCTCCATAAACAATAAACGACCGAAGTCGTAGAAACGTTGAAGAGAATATACTAGATGTATTCCCAATACTATGTTATATACGAAATACAAATAATGTAAAGGTTAAATACTACGCTGAGATACTAAAGATTTATACTGAATGTCTTTTCATCTGCGTACATCTTATGATTGTCTGTTACTAATGTAAAGACGTCGCTCCGTCCAATCTGATCCGATTGTATGAGTGATAAACGTAATTGCATTGTCCTAGAGCCAAAGGTCGTCTTTGGTCTCGGGAAAATTTTATACTTAGTCTTTCTCGATGCTGTAATATAATACTGAATACAATATATGTATACGATTTAAATAATATTTGTATTTCATTATTGTTTTCGTCTCGAGATTAAGAGTTTAACACTATACGTGATAACAAGTATCTAAAAGTTTTAATATTACAGCTTTTTTCAACTCCTTCATTATTCCAATTTAATATTACATCATTTCTTATGGATTTAATGTAACTAGCATTGCTTCTAGAATTTCTCTGAATTTATAGCTTTGGATATAAATGCTGTAGGACGCTCTTAAGCTGTATGGAGTGACAATATAGCGTGGCTGGCAGCGGTTGGATTCGAAGATCTGAGGATCGAGCTCAATGGATTGCCATTAGGAAGGACGGTCAACAGTGGACGATGCCGGGCTCAAATGATGATGGATATATAAATATATTACTTATATTACATATATTACTCCTACATTATAATGTTGATTTTTTTCAATTTTTCATAATTCAAATTCTAACAAATTTTCATTTCTTCAATGTAAATTGAAAGAAATAAAATAGTATCAAACGTAGCCATTTGAGTACATTTTAATTAAAATAATCGTAAAACGATTTCTTTAAATCGAAGCGATTCAGTATGGGTGCTATAAATGTATTTAAATAATATCACGCTTCTGTTTCCACGAAATGGTAGGTAGAGGAGTGTATATGACATGTTTCACCCTATGTTCCACCAACATATGACATGACAATGTCACGTACGATCATGGGACATTTATCCTATTTTTAAGTGCGCAAGTTGTTTACAACGTATGTACTGGTATTATATTGTTTCGAACAAGGAAATGGACGACGGTGAGGCACTTCTTGTCACTTTATAGCGTGATAAACATTTTGCTCCATTTGACATTGTTAACGTATTTTAGTGACCACTGAAATTCTAGTGACACAACGCAATTAACTTCTTTTCAAAGGTAAAGGTAGTTCATGCAATTAGGTTCTTTTCTCTTCTTCTTTTCTCACGGGTCTCTTCTCAGAATGAGAGGGCTAAGGCTATAGTCATAGTCGCAATTAAATTGTTTAAACGATATATTGAGTGTGGTTTATATTATCATTCTTTTCGATAATTACTCTGGCATGAAGTTATTATGATTAATTTCTTTTTTATTAGGCACAATTAAGGGTTGTAAGTCTAGATTTTATCTATGGAATTTATTCAGTTACATAATACGTACATCTAAATAGGTTAGATACTACAGGTAGTATCCGTCAGAACGTAGGAGTCAGCAAATCTCAAAAGACGACGTACGAGTATGGAGAAAGTATTGAAAATGTTTAAGTATATGAGATCTATAAGGAATTGGACATTTGACACTTGGTGCTTTCTGCCTATCCCTAAAGTAACCTACCGTGATAGTAATAATAATAGTTCAGAGTAGGTGTTGTAATATAACGTGTAGTAATTTCAAGTCACGTAAGACTTGACAGATGCATATATCTATGAGCTTGCAAAGTCGTAAATTAGTGTGTAGGATACTGTACAATTTGCGCCACTAACTGTCTGTTAATGATCTGTTACCCGTCTCGCGCTTCAGAGAAAGCGAGTGGCGAAAGTCCACAAGTTGTTACCTTGTGAATGGAATAAATCGCATTGTTTATTATTAGGGGAAAAACGAAAATGTTTAACACACAAATAATGATATGATTGAATAACGAAGGTGGAGTAAGCTTTCCTAATCTTTTTTGACATGTAATTGCAAAAAAAGTAACATCGTACGTGTAAAAGCCGAAGGTGTAGGCAGAGGAGTGCAGTAGATACCCACGTTTCACCAGTAACGGTTACGTCCTTCCATGGCAATGATGATGATCTTTCTGCCATACATCGGGCACAGAACCAGACTCCAAGCCACTACTAGGATTTTTTACTAGAAAATGTAAATTAGAAAAATTCAATAATACCCAACCCAAAAATATTTATACATTGTCAAGAAAATATTTAAATAATTTACCTTAATATTATAAAACAGGACTTTAGTCTATTTAAAAGATGAATGTACGAGTACAAAAAAGCACTGTTTTGTAATATTAAATAATTATATTTGGTAATCGCTGCTCTTTACCTACTCTGTAAGGGAGGGAGCGTAGGGATATAATAAGTGTAATAAGTATTAAAAGATTTACAAGAGAGGTTATAGAAAATATTTCTGTATGCCGCAGTAACCCTGCTCTCCTTTATAATAAATTATTCACAAAGTGCCGACACCGGGTAAAGAAAACGATTATACACATGTGAATAGTGAAGGAATATATGCACGAGTTCATAAAATATTTCTCTTGGAATAATTTTGAAAGATATCATATGTATGTTATTATAGAACTGATTTGGGCTATAGCTACTTGTTGTTGAAAATTTCATTACGACTTGATAGGTTGTGATTTTTTAACGAAATAACGTACAGACATACGACACGGTTAAAGGAGCTAATGTAATGGTATTTAGTGACAGTGTTATATTATAATATAATTGTTATATTGAAGCTGCTGGATTCGAAAGGCCCAGGTCAGGAAGGAGTGGCGCCGATTAGGGGAGGCCTATGTCCAGCAGTGGACATCTAGAGGCTGACGATGGTGTTATATTATTAAACTATAAGGTTATTTATTTACTATAAATGTATACAAATAAGGTCTTATTTAAAAGTAATTGTTTGTTTTGTGACGTCTCAATACATAATAAATATTCTTCACAATCATCTCTTTTAGCGTTCCACTGTTGGACACGTGTGTCCTCTCAGACTGAGGGTTGAGGCGATAGTCTGCCACGCTGACCAAGTGCGGGATAGCAGAGTTTACCAGCTTTACAGAAACATAACGGAGAACTATAAGCTTTCCGGTTTCCTCACATTTCGATTCACTATTAACGTTCTAAGTATTAATGTACTCGTAACATCACATTTGATGTTTAGTACTCATCACGTTTCATTTGTTTTATTACGCAGAATTAATAGGTTGAACATAGTGCAAATTACTACTGAGTGTTGTGCTTACATTTTTTCCTCTTCATAACACGAAACAAACATATCAATATTCATTTGTTCGACCCAATTACAAGGGTGCGCTCTAGGCGTGCGATCTCTCGACTGATCCGGCCCTGTCTAGATTCGTCCAGATTTAAACGAATTACTCCGACCTTAACCCGTACGAATAGGCTTTCATCTCTAAATTGACATTTGCATGCCTATAACTGTTATGTACGACGTACTGTAAGGTTTTAATTAAGTTTATCTTTATTATTATTAGTATCATATCGTCACGCCGTGTCTGTTAAGGGGTATGTAAAGAGGGGTATGTAGGTACGTAGTTATTATGTCTGTTACGTTAACATATAAGAAATCAACATCATCATCATATATGATCTTCACCATCATCAACATTTTTATCGTTCCTCTATTGGGCGTGGGCTTCCTCACACAATGAAAATTGTGCTATGATATTTTATTTAAGCTTATCTAATATTTAAGTTTAGAAAGTAACTGAAAAAATTTATGCCGTCGTTAGGAACCGAAAAGCGTCGAATATGCTAATTTGTATCATAATGACGTGAGTTAATGTGATTTAATGTCAGACGACGAAAGTTAATGGCGCCTTAAAAATGGATATAAATTTGCTCCCCATGTCTATAGATTAGGTTCACACCTAAGGGCACGGTGAATAATAATTGCTTTTCTGTCTACTGTGTCACTAATGTATTACCACAACGGGCTACGGAGTGCCTCGTATTTATCTATTTATTTCATATATAACTCAATATATGTACGTATGGGTGTGTGTGTTTTATTCAGCAAGACGTTTTCATTTCACGAGATAGTTAACAATCCTGTTCCAAAAGAAGTCTCATTTCAAAAAGCCGTCTGTGGTCTGCTGTCTTTTTCATGTTGCGTTATACCTGTGTTCTGAAGGGAGTCGGATAGTCAGTTTATAATTTGTGATAATCATCTTGAGTTCTTAATTTAGCGTTAATGGTTAGGTTGCCATTGTTTTTAGACATCTCAATAATAACCTCCGTAAGCGTCGACGACTAGTTGCTGAGTGGTTCTCTTGAAGTTTTAGATTATGAATCACAGTGGCATCTCATATGTCAACTAGACCGTCGCTTACCGAAAATTTCATCATATATTATCTATGTAGTTACAGTTTGCTACATTTTTACCTATCCTATTTTGTTAATTTAAATATCACCGCAGTGAAATTAAAGCGGATAATTTTCATAACAGGTAAAGTATTGCTACTTAGTTTTTAAAAGATTGCACTCATTTTGTATATTATATTTCTGTTTATTATTTATCTACCGTCTGTATTAGTTTTCTATCTCAACGGTTATAAATATCAGTTGTGACATCAGTCGAGTCAATGCTTCCTAAATCGTTTTTGGCATCACCTTAGCGGGATGAAAGGACGCCGGGAGCTGATCTCAGTTAAAAATAGTGATCGATTTGGCGCGCAAATTGACGTCGTGATAAGTGGCTCGTTTCCCTGCACCTTTTGATGCACTCCCGCAGTGTTGCTAGACTTGCGAGCACGTACAGGAAGTTGGAGATATTGTAGATAAATATAAAGCGTTGAATATAGGTATCATGTGAAAAAAAGTATTATAATAATATTAAATATATATAAATATATATAATAATATTAAATATATAATAATATTTTTGTAAAATAGGGATTGGGATTAGATCGCCGAGTATAGAGATTACTCAAGTTATAAAAAAAGTTATGTACCGGTACCAAAAAATTCATCATTCATCATCAGTCTATTTTAGTCCACTGCTGGTCATAGGCCTCCCCCAAAAGGGGGTTTATGCTCGTAATCTCCACGCTGGGCATGCGGTTTGGAGA
This sequence comes from Elbella merops, assembly GCA_018244855.1. NCBI lineage: Eukaryota > Metazoa > Arthropoda > Insecta > Lepidoptera > Hesperiidae > Elbella > Elbella merops. Next base: position 15,628 of record DWMG01001256.1, read on the forward strand.
TCGCAGGGCACAGCTTTTCGCACCACCGACGCTGCTGCCCGTCGGCGGCC
>DWMG01001257.1:0-15673 GCA_018244855.1 Elbella merops
ATACAGCCAAATGTCACCAAAACTGAGTAGTTCATTTTTCCAGTTTCAAAACTCAATACTAGTGAAACCGGAACAAACAAATGAACGAAACTCACTTCGCAATAACAAAAGAAAAAGTAAGATAAGACTCATTTTGACTTTCATTAAGATAACAGTGTTCGGCGTTTTACTTTAGTTCTGACATTACTTTAACCTAGATGGATAGCGATCGCTAGAGGAAGGTATTTTACTTAGATAACGAGATTTCTAGCATTTTCTTTCCACGTTTCTAAGAAAACACCGGCACATCTATAATGTACTTACCCAGCTTTAGTAATTCGTCATTAGGCTTTGCGGTGCTGTTTTGTTTTTTTTTAACTTTTCTGTCCCGTTATAATTTGAATAATATATATTTACGTAAAATAAAGTCTAAAGCGTGTTCAAACTGTTAATATAGAAATAATTTGCATTCAATTCTTTGTGTATAGCCTGTAAGGAGACGGCCGGGACGGTGTAATAGACTTATTTGATTTACAAGACATTGTCAGCATTACATTTTAGATAAATATGCAAAAAATGGAGTTATAGATCAGCTTATAAATACGAGTAGTGTTTGTGCTACATTTAGCAATTGTTTACGTCCGTCAAATATCCACGAGTATAATAATTTGACCTAACTTCAATAAACTACAGTAAGCATTATGGAGACATGCTATGGTCTATGAAGCTGTGGTAGTTTTGCATATATTTTCATAAAACGCAACACATAATAAACATTTATTTTGAGAAGTATAAATCTCCGTATTTCGTTCATCGCACCATTAATGTACCTGTCTCTACTGCTAAGCAAAGTTATATTCCACATAGGAAGCAGATAATAAAACAGAGTCATTCCTTTTGTTTCGCAGCAAAGACTTGAACACTGCTGATTTTTTAAGCTCCCTAAATTCGCCCACCAAACCGAACTATTTGTTACACGTAGCTTATGTCTGTCATTACGGGGTACTGATTGTGAACAGGTTTTATCAAAATCGAAAACACGAAATCTATGACTGCTAAATGTCAGCTTGAAACGAGCTCCTTCACCCCCCTTCGCCGCGCAGTTACCTACGACGAGGTACAAGCCATACGAACGCTTTATACAAGCTCGCGTTGAATCAATTTTTGGACCGTTTTCCTTAAATACGCTTTACACTTGACCGACTTTCTTTAGCGACATTCTTGATACCGACCGCGTTAAGGACTCGACTTACGCTGGACACAAAACTTCAAGCCTTTCTTTCCATAATACAAAAATACCTTAAGGCGCCCTTACATTTTGTTCGCTTGATGTTTATTAGAGTACTCTCATATTTAATTGAAGTATTAGTTTTAAACGCGTAAAGATAACCACACTAGTGTACTAATATGGCGTCGTGGTACTCGTATATGCAAAAGTTCCATAGTTGCCGGGTAGCCTTGTGACCAGTAGAACTTGTACGAGTAGTCGGTCGTTAAGATGGAAACGGTTATTAGCAGCCGACAGCATCAATGTAGTAATAACTTCTCTTTATTTAAAAAATGGATAATTATAGAAAGAAAAATATGTTTGTCAATATGTGTTAAAAAATTTATATCTGTAATATGCTTAATCAAAATTTTACTTTGCGCTTGCCTTAATACACCGAAATATACACGTTTGCAAGGTAGTGTACAGAACACACAACAATGTTTGACATCTGTTTGTCTACTTACCCACAATATATTAAGTCAACCTGAATAATTCGGAGCTCAACTTCAGCAGTTTAACGAGAAAACAAATCTTTACCTACACCGACCAATTATTTGTACCTGTTCAACAACTTTTTCCCACTACCATCTCGTTAGTCAATGAGCGGAGTTTTATTTATATTACGGTCGAGAGTTAGTCGAGAGTTACCGCGGTGAGAACCTCGACTAATGTATCCTCGCCAGCTCGCTAATGGATAACCCTCCCTTAGGACCAGTTCAGATGACTAAGACAGATTGCCTTTTGTGCATTGGGCGTGTGCGTAACTATCTCTGAAATGCTGTTTGCAATTTGCATATCATCTGCAAATTTACATACTATAGATTTGATAACATTTACTGCCTTGTTAGTGGTTGCAAGCGTAAAAGCTGATTAAAAAGTTCTGGGTTCAATTCCCATGTTGAGCAAAATATTATTTGGTTTTTATAACTTAAAATTGCCATTAGCACTACGGAGTCACAATTTGTGTTCGATAGGCTCACCCCCTGTTCCATGGTTGGATGTATGTATAACGTAACTGGTGAAACCAGGAAGTACTAGGACAATAGGAAGTGTACTACAATCCTCTGCCTACCCTAACAGTAGGAAGTATACTACAATCCTCTACGTATCCCTTGGAGCTAACAGACGTGATGTTATGTTATTTACTATAAACTGTACTGTTATATTATTACGATTATACTTACAGCACGGTCACAAAGCAGCCCCTCGGCCGAGTTAGTGCGGGAGTCAGTTGGTCGTGATGAACGTGTGCAACAGAGTGCGGCAGGTAATTAGCAGTTAGCAGCTGTGTGCGCTGCGCTGAGGTGGTGCAACAGTCGCCGCACTTAACCTACATTGCACAGCACTAGAGTGTGCGATGTAGGTGCTTTCTGGATAATAAAAAGCCATATTAACATACCCTGTTTATTATTTAACCGGGCCGTCGCGCGTCGGTCGAACGGCTGCAAGAGTGAGTGTTGATAAAAAAGTCCTGGGTTCGAACCACTGATCGGACGAAGTATTGGGTTTTTCTGATTTAGATTCTTGTCGGTAATCCGAAGTTTTCAGTAAATGTCAAAAGCTCACTCTCTATTCCATGGGGCGTGTAAATTAACAGTTGATTTATGGGTGTACTATTTTCTTCTGCCTATTTCTTCGGGGAAACATACCGGTTTCAAGTTTATTAGAGTGCTGGTCACGCGATGCAAAAGCTCTTTCTGGTGCTAGAGAATCAAACCCACGATCCTGAGCTTAGCAGTCAGGTTCACTAAGCAAAGGATCAATGTTCAGTGGGTAAAAAATATATTATAGGATACACAAAAATGTCTCTTTGACGGTTAATTACTTTGACTGCCTCGTTGATCGAGTGGTTGCAAGCATAACTGCCAACCGGGAGGTCGTGGGTTCAAATCCTGGGTCGGGTACTATAGGATTTTTCTAATTTAGAATTTCTGGTAGTAACTTTAAGAGTCACCACCTATTCCATGGGACTTAAGCGTAACTGGAAAAAGGTGGGAGTGTACTACACACCTCTCCCTATCCCTTCGGGGATTACAGGCGTGATATTACTTTTTAATTACTCATATAGATATTAGATCCAAACAAACATCCAATCGATTCAATTTGGCATAACGAAGTTAATATAGTCATTACATTTTCCTATTTATTAGGAACGTATCTAGAAGTATAAGGTCAAAAAAATGATTACAACATCGATCGTTAAATTTCACCCTTTATTTTTTCCGTACCAATCAACTAAATATCAAAAAAGTAAAATATATTGTCATCCACATAGTAAAAGACGCTTCTAAAGTTATTCCTTTAGGTGTATCGTGCCACCAGTAACATCGCCGCTAATACATGCGGTCTTAACTGTTTACGGTCGCACTAGTTACCTCGCGATACTTGACCCACTTCGAAATGTCAATTACACGTGATAAATCGACTTGTTTAACGTATAATGATCTCTATATGACGGTGATGAAACACGAATAACGAGCGCTCCACTTTTAGTTTACCCGCTCTTCATTGACTCCCTTAATATGTATCACGATAGATACAAAGTACAAAAAAAAACAGTAATAATACGGTGTTACAGTGCTTTGTGTACTATGTCATATCAGTCTGTACTTTGACAGATCTTGTACGGTCAGAAACGAAACGTCGATTGTTTGAAGATCGATTGTTTGAAGAATTTTGGCCAATGAGTATACGTACCTAGACAATTTAATTGTAGGTATAGTGCGCAGGGAGTTCAGGGTTCGATTACCGACACAAAATCTAATAACGATTTAAATACCCATTTCGAGTTTAAGCATTTTTGTGTACTGGTCTAAATATATGTATAATAAATAATATACGTCTGTAGCACTCACCAGTTGGACGCTGCTCGCGTGAGGGTGAGTGTGGAAAGTTATTTTCTGTTGTTTACTTACATTAATTAACGAACACCCGCATTTGCTTTATAATTAACTTGGAGTACATTAAAAATTTAAGGCGGAAACCTAGTACCACAACACAATGGATAAAGATTTCTATAGAGAGAATCGTTCTAGAACAGTCTCTTAACACAGCTTTATACAAAACATTTTTTTCTTTCGACCTTTTTATCATTCCACTGTTGGAATACAGGTCTCCTTTGACAATGAGAAGGTTAAGGCCATAGTCTGCCACGCTGACCAAATGCGACTTGGCAGACTTCACACACCTTAGAAATGTTCCTTTTTTTAAATTTTAAATGTATCGAACTTATCAGGAGATATTCCAAACATGTGAAGAAACGTAATTGATAATTTTTTTTGCTCCTAAGTAATCACTGTTAATAAGACACAATGGTGGCCTATTGTTTCGAATCAAGTGTAGCGTCAATAATAAATATTTATAGCATAAACCATATGAGGTATGTCCCTCAGTCGTTAGCGCTGCCTGTGCTTGCATTTTATGTCCGATATCTGGTCCGGTCCGGTACCGGCATCACCATTTCATGTTCCTTTACATGATGTGAAAAGCGAGGTACGATTAAACAGAAAGAAATAATACTCAAGCCGTATTAACTGTTTATGTTATAATAATAATATAAACATATGTGAATATGAACTTATATGGTTATGTTTTCACCCAAATACAGAATAAATACATTACAAAATATGCTTGTCATGCAAATATTTATGCTGTATGGGAATCGAACCCACGACCTCCGGCACAGCAGCCAGACTTACTAACCACTGGAAGAATAGGCCAGTCAACAAAGGCATATATAAAGGCATATATAAAGGCATAAAGGTATTTACTAGATCGTGATCATTTCATTCTAAATGACACAGGAACAGCAAACGAAGTACGAATAATAACGAAGAATATACTAAATAAGTACGTATAATAATAAAAAAAAAGCGACGACATTTTCGTTGAATTATCCCAAATTATAACAAGCCCTTTGTCAATGCTTCTTCCAGGCAGGGACGTGGACGAAATAGGGAATGAAGACACTTTGTTTTTGATATGTAAAAATGCAAAGTGATAACTCTCCTTCCTACTATCACTATACTCAGAGAAGGGTATCACGTTTCGAACTGAACGTTTGGGTAAATTATTTTTGGGTTCTTGAATGGATGTTAAAATATTAACGTAATTGTAAATGTTTTTCACGCCAATGTCATTGTATAACACTTGAGAATTATTTTTTCTTATTAAACTATGAACAATGATTTAGTTATATACGATAAGCGGTTGCAAAGGCTAATCATACCACTTTTTCGATTGAATGAAATTATTTTAAAACATAAAAAGTGTTATTTAATAGATTGTATTTTACCATTGTATGTTGTTATTATATTTTACATTTGCAAATACACTTTTATGACTGAGCTAAGAAGTAGAATCCTTCGAACTGAAGGATGATTATTTATTTAATTTGAATAGAAAAACGTGACATCACGCCTGTAATCCCCGAAGGGGTAGGCAGCGGAGTGTAGAACATTCCCACGTTTCACCGGGTACGTGTATGTCCCATGGAATAGGTGGTGAGCCTACTGCCATACACCGGGCACGGATCCAGACTCTTAGTCACTACTAGAAATTCTAAATTACAAAAACAGAAAGACAGAACCGGTATTATGCTCACCAAACAGTTGTCACGTTTATGTACATTTATATAAAGTCTCTAGATATATACATATTTACTTAATAACGAGTAATTTTACTCTCACGTGTAAAACATACAAACAATCACTCGTTCTCAAAACACTAGTTTTTGTTCTGAGTAGGAATGGAACTTACTACTTTTAGTTCAGCAATGAGACCCACTAAGCATGAGACCGCTAGACCAGGATTTGAAGTACTTCAAGCCCTATTAACGTTGTAAGATAAAATAATGTAATCGTTAAAACTTTTAATACCGTTGTCATTATATTCATAAACAGCCAGATTTTGGAGAATAAAAACAGGATTAAGATTTGATTTAAAAAACTTGAGTAGGAATAATGTTAACAACTCGCCAACTTCAATATTACATGTGACCTTACAAACTCAATTAAGGGCAAGTTAAGGAAACTTCCAGGGTCAGGTATGCTACGATATAAAGTAACAACAGATACCTTAACATTACGTCGAGCATTTTTTGTACTTAAAGATAAAAAATATAAAAGTGATGTTATAACGTGTTTACTAGAAACGGGTATTTATAATACCAGCGATTGTGCAGACTTCATGGAAGGTGATTTGGGTGGAGACCATGTCATGGTGTTTTGGAAACACCTTGAATTCCATTCACTGACTCATTCCACACTTGCACTCTTTGTAAGGTTTAACCTTGTTCAGTGACATCACATACATGATGTTGCGGCTTAGCGGCAAATATAAATCCACCGATTGTGCCTTCGCAAAAGTAATCTGAGTCATACATTCCGCTAAATAACATGAGACCACGCCTATATTTCATTAGATTATTCCTTCAATTCTGTTTTTTTCTTTTGACCTACGAAATTGTTCTTGTTAAGACTTGTTATATGTCATCAGTATGCAATATGGAACTTTTTATGAAACTTTTATAAAACGCAAGATAAGTTGAAATATACTATTATAAGCACTGAGTAAGCCGTTTATCATCCTAACAACTCGTTTCTTTTTATGCAACAATATATATTGTCTCTCTTTATCATTATGTAATTTGAAATTTTATTTTCTTATAATAATACTGTTTATTAAAGGTTCGTCTCAAACAAATCTCGTTAAATCTTTGAAGTTGCTCTTTTTAATATATTTTCGTATTTTCTCCGAACTATGTAGTGAAACCTGTAAAATCCTAAAGCAAAAATGTGTTGATAGGGGTTGATTAAACTAGACGTGAAAAATATTTTGGGGGCAATTGTAGAATAGAGGGCGAAGTGTCTGACTTCAATCAGTTCTCAGAACGTAAGCGTGCTAAATATGCCTTTAAACGTAATTGGAGGGCTGTCAGCTCACTGGAAAAGCTATAAAAAGTATAAGGTTATATTAACGGTGAAAAGTGTATTCGAAATTAATAACAACTGAGCTAAGCATAAGCACTGCTAGCCTCTCAAGATAGAGGTATTCGACGCTTTGTGCTCCCCGCCGAAGGGACCGGGCATGATGATATTATAGTAATATAATAGATTTCTGTTGTTTTCCCGTCGGTGTCCAAAGCCATTCATATCTATAATCTTTTCTCACATAGTTCACTTACGTCGCTTTATCTAGGAATATATGTACGAAATCCTGTCAATTTTTGGTCTATAAAAAACACAAGGGCTTTACTCAAGGAGTTCATGATGGCGAGTCTTATCAAAGGAGGCTCTCGGCTATCGGAATCGGAATCCTCAGAGGATGTCAGAATAGTTTTCTGATAATATAACATTTTCTCGTAAAAACACTCGAGCAACATTTGAAATGTTTGAGGTACGGTCTCCGCGCTTCCCGAACGACGTGTATTTTCTTATTTACACAGAATGTATTGACTGCCTTTTTACCAACGTCTGCCGGTCAAATAGGAAAGATTCCGTATACGTCAGAGCGACATCGTGTTTTTTGTTTACCGCTTATATTTATTCGAGTGTAGTTTATTGAACAATGTTATATTCTTAGGTGTTACATCACAATGGAATATAAAAGAGACTGAATACATCGCGTTCTTCAAATGAGTATCATTATACATAATTACAGGTCTCTTTTCAGGAATAAAAAAGGCAAATTTTGCAACGTTAATTATAGACAAGCTATTGTGTGTGTGCTTTTGGTTGAACTTAAATTACTCGTACACACAGCTCTACCACCTCTATAACTAAAAGAAAATCTTGTTTCTAATTAGTAAGAAATCCTACACAAGTTCCCTGGCGCCTCTGAGAATAATTAGCAGAACACCCAAATAAACCCCACGAACGGGACCGCGATAATCCAAAAAAACACCGAATAAGCCCCATACTTTTCTTAAAGAAATCGTATACTATAACAAGCTGAGTCGGCGAACTCCGTACCGCCTAATAATTTGTCGCAAACCTCGCATTTTAAGTCTCTTACATCTGTTAAAATATTCAATTTAATGATATCTTATAAAAGGCCATTTTGATCTACATTACATACACAACGTAACTAGAGTATTTCATTGCATGGAAAATAATACAGTGTTGTTTAAAATAGCTTCGTAAATAACCCTTTAATTTTTTGTAACATGTGAAAGATAAAAATGTCTACAGTAAGTTATTTATAGGAGATAGACATATACCATCAAGGACATTTTTATAGATCTTTTTAAATCATAGGTATCCGTACTACATTATTTTGATCTATCTCGTATGGTTAGGACAGAATTTGCAACTTAAGCGCACAAAAATGCTTTTTTACGACATCATATAAAAACTTTTTAAACTTTTCGGCTTTTCCTATGTTCCTCGATTTCTTATCTGAATTCAATTCCTTGGAAAGGCCGACTAGTTCGACAAACTGAGAAGGATTTGAAACATGACCGCTTCCCATTGAAGGAGGGTTGGGATTTCGAGACGCGGCTGTTACACCATTTCTTAGAGACATTTGTTTGAATTCAGGACAAGTGACATGGAAATATTTTGATTTATTCACGATCATACGAAATAGAATAACCTTTTTTTAAGATCAGATGTTGCCAGGTTTCGAATCTCACACCTACGCAGTTGAAGGTTAAAATCCAAATAATCATACTCGTACTACCAAAGCTTATGATTATTCTAGGCCTTCCGTTTTAGCATGTCTGCTACGATTTAAAAAAAAACGTTACATCACGCCGGTAATCCTTGAAGGGGTAGACAGATTAGTAAAGGACGCTCTCAAAATTTTGCTCTAAATAGCACTGTTCAATTTAACAGTAGACTCGTATACAACAGTGGAAAGATAAAAAGGTTGATAACCAAATATATTCATAGAATATTAAAACTACATTTCTCATCCATACCAATAGTTATCACTCACACGCCAAAACTAACCTGAAACCAATACATTATCCAAATATAACAAAGTGTCCGACCCCATTGCGACCACGGTGTCATATTCATTCAAACACTAACACGTAAAACAAACTAGTAGCATGTGATATGACGTCATACTATCAGTGATGTCATGCTTCGTCACAATATGACAAAATGTGCGTTATGACAAAATGTAGGTTATGTCAATGAAGTTTACCATGTTCTTGTGTAACACGATCTTTGTTGTACTTGTCTTACAAGGCGAAATGTGATGGGGAATTGATTTAGTAGCCACCGAAATGGGGACTGTCTGGGTGTAGAGAGCAAAATATCGAATGTGGTATGGCAATGAATTAGATCTAAATACAGACCAGAAAAATGAAGATTTCTTTATGACATGTATAAATTCATATACTTAAATGCAAATATCTACATATTAAGGTATATTTTATACACGTATATCATAATAAAAAACGAAAAATCGAATATCACATCGTTTCGTGACCATTTCAGTGGCAATTTATCAAAATAAGAAACTGGACGTCGCCGTCATATCCGGTTGGTTTAGCAACGGAAGTTATTTCGATGAGAGCAAATGTCAGTTCAAAAGGCGGCATAATTGGCCAAGTTATTAATTTTTCAACGGTATTAAAGGTTACCTTTTTAACTAAACTACTTTAACTAAATATATCTCAAGAGCATCCTGTTTGATAATTCTCTTGTACAGACTGACAACAATTCAAAAATGATTATTTCTAATACAAAAATAAAGTTATTGAAAATTAAATAAAACAAACATAAACGGTTTAAATATATAGTTTCCCGTCACTTTCTATATCATTTCTTTTAAGCTAATTAACGGCGGTACCAAACTTCACACTTATTTATTCATATTTATCGACAAAGCAATAGCTTATACATCCCAATATATTATGAAAAGCATTTATTTATTAGTTTAACACCTCCTGGAATCATCGAACCAGGATAATACAAGACAAAGCATGGAGCTGACCCTCCCTCTTCCTCACTCCCTAGACATAAATACCCGGAGACGAGGTTGATTTTTAAAAAATACTTTCAAATATTCAGATTTCCCCTAACATATTTTATTCAGTGTTGTAATAGAAATAAAAACATCACGAATATATCGATAATTACCTTCTAATTCGAAACAGCTATATTTATAAACAAATGAAAATGGAACTTTTACAATCAGCCCAAAGCAAAACACAAACGATAAATAGTATTAGAAAAGATATTTTTTGTACCGAAATAATTAACAAGGGATCAAATGAAACCGGGACATTTCCTTTTTCAGGAACGTAACTGTATTTAATAAAAACAACCGTAAATATCCTGAAATAAACGTATAAATATCAAAAGCGACACATGTATATTTAGATCAATTTGAAAACGGTAACAACTTCGAGTACTCGACCTTTACCCGGTTTTTGTAAAGTGGAATATAAAACCGGATACTGGTCATAACCGGATGAGTCGGAAACGAAGTTACCTGTGGATCCGAATACCGGTTCAAAGGAATGGCTAGTGTAGGGGATATTACATTTTCCAAGGTATATTATAAATACAAAATGTAGTGACCGAGGAATATGAATATCTATTAAAAACTCTTTATTATACTCGTCTACAAATATATCAGACTGCAACTTTCCTGACACTGCTGCTTCTATTCATTCTAATAAATATTTAAGGCTTTTTATGGTAACATTGAAACATCTGCTGTACTGGCAGCCTAGTGCTTGATTCTAACTTTCTACCAACATATATATACATATAATGCAAACGATGTGGTATAAACAATAGTAATGTATTTATTATCAGCGTTCAAAATTAAAATTTAAAATATTTTGTGTTCTACTATGTTCCCGTTGAAACACATACATATATGTATAAGAACTGCCATGGCCGATGTAGAGACATTCCCACTCAAAATTGAATTAATAATTTTACAATCTTGAATTATTAATATTGTCACAACTACTCAGTTGAATCACAAAAGGCTAAACTCACTTAACAGTAATTTCGACCTTGTGATCTGTGGGGGCGTCTCAAAAAAGTCTCCTTAGATAGTTTACTCTCAAGACTTCCCTAGAAAGTCTACAACCACTCGAATATAGCAACTGCATGTGACAGCGCGCTCTAATTATGTCGTAACGTCCTCTAGAACGGCAACGTCCACTGATACAGGATCGATATGACACAGGATAGTCCGCTTCTACTGTCCAAGGTCGTTAGATGACCTTGGACTGGAATAACTAGTTAATAACAATTGATGGCGTACATCTATTGTCCTATCCTTGACCCATTGCTGGGTGTCCTGTCGCAAATGAAAGTAGATTGGGGCATCTATCACGTTTATTCGGCGTATATGTTATAATTTAAAGATAATAATCTTATTCATATAGTCCTACTCGAGGTGGATGTCATATATTAAGTTACTTGTTTGTGTAATGTTATTTGTTTGGCATATATTGTTGCTAACTAGATTTATACATGGTAACTAATGGAATTTATAATGAGTCTTTTTTTTCGCATAAGATCCGAGCGACAAGGGGAGACTGAAAAACAGCACTACACGGTACTATGGTCCCGGGTAGACTGAACTGGTAGATCATGGCCTATTACCCATGTTTTTTTACTGTGACCAACAGTAGCCTGACAAGATTGCGGGCCTACTCATTTCTAACTCTTGTCACATAAAAAAGCTCTTAAAAACTCGTACCGTAACCTACCTTTAAGTACTAATCTTTTTTATAGCAAAGAAATGCCTTTACACAGCCTCAAAACCGGTGACTCAACAAAATCTAACAGTAAAAATGAGGTAAAAACTCATGTTACAAGCGCCCGTGGAAACACAAAGACGTGTCGTGAAAATTGGCTTCTACTCGTGTTCCTGAATTCTTCCGAATTGTAAGTTCCAATCTCCCAATTTGCACAAGCAAGGTGTAACTGAAACCGGTTTAACTAAATACGAAAAGTTATTTGACCAACCACAAAGGTATTCAGTAACTCTGCTAGACAAACCAAAGTATATGATACATACATGTTCAACGACGGGTGAAATGAAATTAAAAACATAATAGCCATAAATGGTGTGACTACAAACCGTAATGTGACCAATTATTATAAACGGCAAGCAATTTACTGACGGCAAATGGCCAAGCTTAATGAAATTTATGAATTATGTACAAAACTTATATAATAAAGAGGAGACACATTATGTTTTGGCGATAAACGGATTGCTGAGACCGCCGTCCTGCTATGAAAACTTCTTACAAGGTGTACTCCATACCTTTGTGTACAATATATTGGCAATATATTCAAAACACCTGTTTTTCTGTATTAAAACAGCTGATACTCGCGATTTCATAGGCTTTGTTTATGATGAAAACCTATTTTTATTTACAGGGAATAAAATAAAAATATCAAGACAAAATTATGCTTGTCTAATCTCAAAACATCGTTCAAATTGTAGTTACTTCAATCTTTACATTAAATGAAGATATCGGAAAATATTTTTCTAAGATAAAAGTCCAAGTATCTAAACAGTAAAACTAAATTTTTTTTATCAAATTATCTCTAGTAGTTACCCCATGATGCGCGAACAACGGCAGACCTGTATCCTATTATTAAGATACATATATTATATAAACTTATATATGTATGTACTTCAAGGGTCAACATAGGGCGCCATCTATTAAGCGTGGTTAGTAAATATTCGGATTTAAAGACATTGCGAAAATCCTGTCTGAAATTAAGTATAATAAAGCCCATTCGGAACTGAGCCTAAACAATTCACCGATCCGCACCTGTGGATGGCAGTTCGAGGTTCCTTTGGGAAAACTAGACAGCTAGCGGTGAGGACTGAAATACGTCGGTTTCTTGGGAACAATCTAAAAACCATTTATTATTTAACAGCAAGACATTTCATGTTTAATGAATAGGCGCCATTTGACGCTGAACAAGATTCACATATTAAATATTACTTCATACTGCAATCACCATACTAAAGGGAAGTTGTGGTTTAGTATGAGACGAATCAGGGGATACCGTGGCTTGAGTTTTAGTTATATGAAATAACTATTTTATGGGGGAGGGGTATATTATTAGACACCGTGATTATAAGTTTAGTTTCGTAAATTTGCTCAATATAATTATGAGGAGAGGATAGTTATTTAAAGTACACTTTAATTTTTAGATTTCCCGTCTACTGTCCAAATTTGTATCTGATAAATGTTTAAGGATATATCTGAAAATCAGGCAAACACAAAACCAAATGAAAATTTCCCTTCTCAAAAAAATCATTATTTTCGTTTTTAGTAAAGTTAACATTAATTTCGATTTTGTACATAATTTAAGTATACAACTTGTTTGTGTAATTAAAAAAGAAAAAAGCGTAAAGATTTATTGCATGCAGTATTTCAGAAGTTCGAGTAAAAGGTAACATGTAAGAATAGTCACAGTTTTAAGTCGAAAACCGATATCTAAAATATCTTTTAAAAATTTAACAGTACAACATTCTACATCCGCACGTGTCCCGTCCATGAAGTTCGGCTGAAGTCTTCAGAATGATTCAATTTCAAGCTATTCAACAGAACGCTCAGTCCGAGCCATTGGACAGGAAATCAACACCCCTGTAATCGGACTATGTAAGAAGCTTCCGGAATCCCATCCCTGCCAATGCGTCCCATGAATCGTGATTAACCGGAAGTGGTGGCTATCAGGAAAATATTCTCTTGTCAAAAATAATGGGGCGGGTTACGGTACACATATGTCACACGCACAAGGCCGATGAGGAAAAATGGGAAAGGTCGTATTTTGTAGGTTGCTCTTTGGATTTGATACATAACTTTCTTGAGGCCTGCTCCTGCTCTTCGATTATGACATCACCCACATTATAATCACCCATATTATAATGACCCATTATAATAATATTAGGAGTGTCTCATATTAAGAGTGTTAAGGCCATAGTCTGACACGCCGGCCAAGTGCGGGTTGGCAGACTTCACACACCTTAGAAATATTTTTTTTATAATTGTCACTATTCGAGCTAAAATAACCTAAACCTTCAATAATATATCTTGGCATATTCTCTTTTTAAATCGATATTGATGGCATGTTGTTCATAATGAACATATACTTGCCATGAGTTCTACCAACTTCATTATGTGGTGAAAAACATAAAAATGCCTTTACCAGTGAATACTTTTCCCAAACTCTGACGTGTCCTGCTGATTTTTTGTGACCTTAATACAATTTTCATTCAAATTCGATATTACTAAAACCCCGGGATAATGGAAAAAACCCTTCTGGATAAACAACCTTAGCTGTAGACCCATCGGGTACATAAGTGGAAAGATACCAGTATAGGTGAGAAGCAACAGAAGTCAGAGAACAGTTAATGACAGGTACAAATCGTATAACTTCACTGGGCGAAAATATTTTCAGAGCTTGAATATGAAGTGAATCATAATGAAGCTCTGCATAATGCAAGCTAAGTATAATGAAATGGTTTACTCAGTAAACTTTCTTAAAATTTATAGTGTCTGTTTTTACCCGTTTAGAAAAATTATGTCTGCAACTCCTTAGTAAATAGCACAGTAAATGTTTCTTATGTGTCGCCTTAGTGTAAGGCTTCGAAACAGAAGTATACAGTTTACGAAGATTTTAAATATGTGACATGATTATCGCAATAAAGATTATGAGAATATATTTCATCAAAAAATGTTCAATGTACAAATGCGATTCGATTTAAGATTTATTACAATATGGAATAATTGCCCTTATAACTTTATATTGTACGTTTGCAAAGAAATAAATTTAATTTTATTCCGAAAATAGAAATAAATCCTCTGAAAGTATAAGTTGAATCGTTGTCGTTCGTCGCCGCGGCCGGCTTCGCTGCATGGGTACAAGATTACGGGCCCCGAGGGTTCCCTCCCTACCCGGGCAGTCTCAGGGGTAAACCGCCCCCCGGTGATCTTACTCCGTCGTCAGACGATATTGATGCCTGTGGTCGTCACTCGCCGACCATGCTATTCGGCATCGTCCAACCCTTCTAGCCCCCGCGGGAGCGGGCGGCCGTCAGGTGGAAGAACGTGTAGGTGCGCGAAGCCCCTGAGGTGGGCATGGGGCCCATTGCCAACGGGGCCACAAAGGCTCCACTTTTAAGTCCCGCTCCAGCACGTCGTTCCTAACATAACGGCCCGCCCCAACGATTGCTCGAAGGGCCAAACTCTGCTGTGCTCGGAGACGGCGGCGCTGCGACTTAGCCACCAGTGCGTACCATGCCGGTGCCACGTAGGTGAGCCGTGTGCGGATGTACGTCTTGTACACCCGCAGTTTAATATAGGTCGGCAACTTGAATGCCAGTGTTGGTCGGAGCATCGCTCGCACGGCGCGCACCTGGCGGACCGAGTGTTCCACCTGTACGCGCATCCGCAGCGAGCGATCAATATGGCATCCGAGT
>DWMG01001258.1:0-15667 GCA_018244855.1 Elbella merops
CACGATGTTTTCCTTCACCGTTAGCAAGTGATATTTAAACTTAAAACGCACTTTTTGTAAAGAGGTGCGCGCCATGGATTTGAACCCGGCACCCCCGGAGTGCGGGGTTGAATTCTTAACCACTAGGCTATCACTGCTTTTGCTTGCTATATTAAATTAAGTAACGAAATAATAGTCCTCTATATCATGAAATGGATAAATCTATACACACTTTACTTACATTGAACTTATATATAGTCTATATTACCTTGAAGTCACATATACTGATTATAAAAACCGGTTTAATCTTTTGAAAGTGATAATTAACGAATTAGTAAAATTAAATTCGAACAAATTAAATTTTGATTATAAATGTACATATGCTATTACTAAAAACATAACACCTTTGTTTAAATAAATAATAATAAGGCTTGAACCGTTTTTAATTAGCACTGATCCCTCATATCCCTGGGATAATGTAATGCGATCCAACCCTTTTTCAGACGTGTTTCATTTTACGAGTTGATGGTATGTAATTTTCATGATTAAGAATATATGAGTGCAAATTTGTTAGGCGTCTTTTATACATTAAGCATTCCTAATATTGTCGTGACAAAGTTCGTAATTGTTCGTAAAATATTATACCACGCCTGTAATCGAGGTAGATAGAGGAGTGTAGTGCGCATCCATGTTTCACCAATAACGTTTAAGTCCTACCGTAGTTAGACGGTGAGCCTATTACCTTCAACCAAGCGCATATATCGCTAATAATAAATACTTACTTTCGACGGACGTTTCAGGTAACAGTCACGAAGTTAGTTCAACTTCGTAAAACTTTAACTATTAAACTTCTTGTTTATATATTGACCACTAAATCAAATGGTTAATTACGAGTTACAAGACGGGGTCAATTAGGAAATATGTTCCGGTTCTATTACCTAGAGACGTGTTATTTTATAAGGGTGTTTATATGTGTAGACATAATCCTGTCACATCTTGTGATGTCCATTCTGTATAATAATTTGCACTAAGTTAAATGGTATTTAAAGGTCCATGGAAAAACCATAACATTAAAAGAATGAGTGGAGATTGCGACTTGACAAACGTAGCGTAGGACGCCCTCCAGCTAGGTGGAGTCACGATATACGCAAAGAGGCTGGCAGTAGTTGGATGTGAAGGCTAATGATGATGATGATGATGACCAGTTGATAAGTTGGAAATGCACATGCTAGAGTAGTAAAGTATAAGGGTAAACCATTTCTACCTTTGCCTATGAGTTATCAGTTCTGGACAGTCATATAGATTATTTCGACACAATTGCTTACTTATTGTTACTATTTAAGAACTTAGGGCATCTTAGAATCTTGCTTTATTTAACGGGAGCTTACATTGCGAATATTTGGTCTCAAATTAAATTTACAGGGCGTTGATAATGCCGTAATTTAAAAGAAACCGAAAATAAACGAAGCCCGTGGCCCTCGTAGCACTGTAGCAATTCTGTTGCTGTTTGAATATTATTTATAAATGTTAGTTCCACCAGCAACCTTATAAAAATTGAGCATTAAAAAGCAAATTTTACAAGTGCTTTTTCGAATTGGAGAGCTTTCACAAATATGGGTTCCCATATCCTGCGATGCGATACTAATAAAATATGTTAGACGACCAATCTATCAAATATTTAATTATTTTTTTTATACTAATACTGAAAATTATAATATGTAGTTAATTAAAAAGCTATAATTAACATATAACAATGAAGATATAAAGTCGCAGCAATGTGTACATAGATAAGTATCAGCGATAGTGTAACCTAGTTGTTCAAAATTCAGAACTCCACTCAATTGCCGTGTCGTTGAACACGCACCTGAAATTTTGTTATAAAGTAGGTGCGTTTTATATAATAACTGGATTCATATTACTAACTATACCGATTAAGAAAAGCGTCGTGAAGAACCGTTAGAACATAATGATATAGAAAACGGAAGAAACCTGCAACACTGCACTTTGCTAGCAAAGTAGACTACACTTTAAAATCTTCTCCTTCTGGAAGGGTACGTATATCGATTATAGCATATGAAGAATAACCATGAATAAGTTCGAATTTATTAGACAATCTCAAAAACTATATGTGACAACGGGCTCAGCATATCTGCCGAAGAACCGACAACCGGTGGAGTAGGCGAATTCTGGAGTGGAGAATGCGGCTCGGCAAACGTAGTGTAACACGCCCTCCGGCCCGGTGGGATGACGATCTGCGAAAGTCTGCAGGCAGATGCTGGATGTGTCAAGCCAAGGACAGGGCGCGATGGCGCTTGTTAGGGAGGCCTATGTCAAACAGTGGACTAAGAAAAGCTGATGATGATGATGAAAAACCATATGTGATTGAGACCAGTAATCAGATAAGCAATTAGAAGTAAAGATTACAATCGTTACAAGGTAGTATTATTTATTTATTTTAATTAATTAATTTATTTATTTTAATTAACACGGTACAGACCAATCACATTAATTAAAGGACAATGCATTTATACATCACGCTCTGTTATCATTCTGTACATTCAATTTTTTACTCGCCGATTAGCCGATTAATGCCGGCTTGTAGACCTAGCAACTTTAAATTCTTTGACGATTTGATGCGCAACTGTTGACATACGACTCGAACTTGAGCCGAATAAAAAAATTATTAATCCGTTAAAATGATTATTAGAATCCATTTAATTACAAGGATTCTGTTTATCTAGCTCTCATATAATTTTCTATATAGTACACAACCTTTTACTGCTTCTAAATACAGATACATATGAAACTACTTAAAAGTAAATTAATTAAAATTCGTAAATAATAGTACATAATAGTATATAAGTGTATAGAAACATACATATGAAACTACTTAAAAAAATTAAAACTAAAATACGTAAATAATAGTATATAAGTGTATAGAAACATTTAATTAACTACTGGTTATAAATAAATATTTATATTTAACAGCGTTTAGAGCTTATTTCTTATGTTAGTAGACGTGAATATGTCAATATTTTAAGTATGGAATTGGCTTGATGTAGTGTTTATATACAACGATGTACATTTTAATGATATAAAAATAGAAAACTCTCTCTACCCTCGTAGTTACTCAAATCGATAGACTAGTATTTATAATCTATGAAGCTCCAGTGACATAAGCATCCATTATGAGAGGATTATTAAAATTCTTTAGCAGTAGAATATTATAAAGAGTAACCTCGAACGACTTAAATGGCGGGAGAAAAATCGTTAAAAACAAATGAAACAAAGAAAATTAGGGTAACTCGTTAATTGCGATGGCGTCCGAAGATCGGCCGGGCTTAGGTTCTAAGCCGTGCTTAATCGTATATAATCTATATAAGCCGATATTTCTCGTTGATATCGTAGTAATCTAATGTCCCTTTTTAAGACGTGTAATAAAATACAATTCATAACATCACGCGTATATTTCACCAAAGCGGTGGATAGCAAAGTACAGTGAAAAAAGACAAAAGAAAGAGAAGAGAGACTAAGAAGAGAAAAGTGAAAAAAAGAGAGATTTACTAGTAACGTGCTACACAGAAAGAACTATTTAAAACGAAGTAGCCAAAGGTTTGTACTTAGTAGCCAAAGGTTTGTATAGTAAATTTAAGTCCTTATTACGTACGTAATTACTATACATAAATACAAATATTAATAATAATAATAATAATATAATTATATAAATGATAATAATTAAAAATAATTAATAATAATAATCATCGACCCATTTTTCTTTCAACTGTTGCAATATTGGTCTAGGGATAACACCATTGTCTGCGAGGCTGACCAAGTGTAGGTTCAGACTTCACACATCTTAAATTTTTTTATATTAATTACAAGGTGCGCAGGTTTTTTCACGATGTTGTCCTTCACCGTTAGCAAATAATATTTGAAATACGCAGTTTTGTAAAAATGTGCTGAATTCTTAACCTCAGTGGCTATCAATTTATAAAAAAATATGATTAATTTAATTACCATTGTGATTAATCTTACAATATTAAAACAGCCACTAGAGCCGTGATTATATGACACTAAACTGTATTTATTATGAATTGTGAAAATTGAACGAAATTATAACATCATGTAGCTTACATTAGTATATTGCAGTTGGTATTAAGAAGGTTAATACATGCGGTGTTAAAAAAAACTGCGTTTAAAAAACACTCAGCAAAGTGAAAAGCAGAAAGGAGTCTGATCTGACAGCCTCGCACATCGTATTTCCGCAGCGGTTCAAACTGTACCTACTGTGGAAATGCGGAGTTGTCTCGCAAAAGCGAAAGAGCGAAAGCTCAAAGTGAATCAAAGGCCAGTGGGCTTGGGAAAACGGTTTCATTTATCACGCATTGTAAAGGTCTGAGGATCCGTCAACTATATTAGAGAATTTTGAACTTTTACTTAATAAACAGAATTACTGGCGAGACTATTTTTAAAATGTTGAATTTGTTATTACGACTCGGTGAAATCGGAACAATTACATTTTCTCCGCTTTTATATACTACATGTGTTGTATATAAATAATAAATAGACTGCCTCGTTGGTCGAGTGGTTGCAAGCGCGACTGCCAATAGGTCCTGGGCTCAAATCCCGGGTAGGGTACTATTGGATTTTTCTAAATTATAATTTCTAGTAGTGATTCGGAGTCTGGATGTATGCCCGGTGTATGGCAATAGGCTCACCACCTATTCCATGGTGGGACTTAAACGTAACTGGTGAAACGTAGGGGTGTACTACACTCCTCTGCCTACCCCTTCGGGGATTACAGGCGTGATGTTACGTATACTTCTACAAAAGCTGGAGTTTGTGGGAATATGTGGGAAACTATTAACATGGATTGCATTGCATTCTTACGACAAAGAACCTTGCAGGTGAAAGTGGTTGGTATATTGTCTGAACACAGAGAGATACATAGTGTCGTGCCACAGGGCCCAGTTCTGGGCCCAGTGCTGTATATACTATATACCTTTATTCTTCCACAACACCTAACATGTAATGTCAGTATCTTTGCAGATGACACAAAAATATTTGGGAATCCACTAACTGCCTATAACCGCCCTCAAGAGGAACTGAACAGAATAGCCACCTGGTCCAAGGAATGACTTATAAACCTCAACACCTCGAAATGCACCGTATTATATATAGGCAGAAGCAATCCTCGTCTAACCTACAAATTGAATTCTATTCCACTAATGAAGACCAAAGTTCAGACTGACCTGGGAGTGAAAATATCGGAGGACCTTAAGGGGGAAGAATATGTAACATCAATATCAAAGAAAGCTAAGACCCTTATTTATCAAATAAAAAAAGCCTTTGGAAATCTCACACCCGACATGGTACTTCAAATACACAGAATCTTTGTGAGACCGATTCTGGAGTAAGTGTTCCAAGTCTAGAGCTCATATTTTGTTAAGGATATAGAACACTTGGAAAAGGTACAATGCAGTTTCACAAAAATACCAGGCATCCTGAAACAACAGAGCTACAAAGAACGTTTAAAGGTGCTGAGGCTTATAAGCATATAGGATCCTTGGGAACTTGGAGATCTGATTGAAACATAAAATTCTAACTGGTCACTACGACATACAAAACTTTGCTCACAACATATTTACACACAATGAAAATTCCCATCTAAGAGGCCATATTTTAAAGCTTTGTAAGTGTTTCAAACAACAATCCTCACTGGCACTTCCTGGGTAACCGAGTAGTCAGAGCATGGAATAAACTCCCAGAAGATATAGTTACAGCCGGAAACATAATCCAGTTTAAGAACCAAATGGACAAATACCTAAATGCAAATCGAAACCAGTTGTACTAGCGAGATACGGGCACCATCAGTTGTCTCAACTGCCTGCCTGATTATATATAATAATAATAATAAAACAACAGCCAAAGTTCACACCAATCACCATAGGCTTTCTTCATTTGTTAGGTTACTTCACTTAGATATTGTCATATGTTTTTGTTAGTATTTGGATATTTACAAACCACAAGAAAATATAAAGTTACAGATTACACTTTTTAACATTGCCAACAGTAAGTGGTCATATTTCCCGATAGAAACATGCCACAAAATACTTAATTTTATCACATATATTTGAGTTATTGTATTATTTGTCAGTTTCTTTACCTGGATTCAACTTCATAAATGCCTCTAAACCAAGGATCATAGACCCCAAACTCTGCAGTAGCAATGTGAAATATGGATATGTTGTGGGTTCAATAAGTTTGGGGAAACTGAGCCTCACCAGGCCAATCTTTTCAGAGGGAACCTTCACATTGAATTGGTTTTGAGTTTTGTCCAAAATTGTTTTCAGTTCTGCCGTTTCCACAGTATAGATAAATATATTGCAGTCAGGATATCTGAACATGAAAAAAAATCAAAGATAAGAGGAATGTCAAAGTATTCAGTACCACCAACCAGTTCACACACAAACTTTGTATGACTTTTTGGCCATGTGACATCAACTCCTTGTCTAAGAAGACCTAACATAAAGTTTCAGTGTCAATGTGTATGGCATTAGCTTATAGTGCACTATTGTGTATGCTGGTAACTTTGGCTGCCACATTGGTTGACTGGGTGAAAGTGCTACTGCTAATCAACAAGTCCTGGGTTTGATCCCCAGGTCTATTAGATTTTCTAAATTGAAGTTATTAGTAGTGGCTCAGAGTCTAGATTTGAGTCCAGTATATGATGATAGATACATCCTCTATTCCATTGTAAGATGTAAATCCAGCTGGTGAAACATGGCAGTTTACTACAGTCCTTTGCCAACCTTTTTGGAGATTACAAGTGTGATCTTACATTATAACTAAATTAAACATTGGCTGATTATCTTGTCAAACAGCCAGTAATTACACAATGCATAAGTTTTATTAATCAGTCAGTGATGGTATTGATATAAATATGAATAAAAAATCATTGCTAAAACAAAAAGGTGCATGGCATCAATCATTTAAATTTACTAGTGGTCCAGTAGTGATCAAATTCAATTGTAAATCATAAAAAAAAACACTTTCGAGTGTTGTCTAGGTTCTAATTTCAAAGACTATGCTTTTAAAAATCTTTCCTCTGTGCTACTTAATGACAACAATTATTATTGATCTCTTTTTCATATTTCATGTCTGAGATTCACAATGGGAATATAAATAATAAGTAGTTTATTTAATTCAATTTATGGTATTGTTAATAAATATTACACATACATTAAATATGAAAGACAAACAATATTGATCTATTCTCAATTTGACCACAGACTTCAACCATAAACCAAAGAGTATATATGCATGTGTGTGACAAAGGCATGGTAGTGTGGGTAATGTTTTTTTGTTTTAATGTATTTTTATTTATAAAAAATAGTAGCATTCTGCACTCTGTCTCTATATAAACTATAAGTGTGCCAAATTTCATACTCCTCCATCTGCTCAATTTACATAAAATCTGGTACAAAATTTTGCTTCATGTATTAATATATAGATGAACTTACTTTGTTAATAAAGCCTTAATAGCCACCCATAATACTCTCTCACCACCCCCTCCAGCTGCACAGTGAGGGTGGAAGATTGCCACATTTGCCCCATCACACTTTCGCCTCTGTAGTTTCCTCTCTTTGATTCTCATGTACCATGATGCAAAGATAAATGCACATGGCACAAATACAAAAGTGGACACAATAAGGATTCCAATGAATAATATTGGCAGTACCACCAGGATGCTGTAAGAGATAGCATATGTGCATGTATTAAATATATGTAACAAAAAAGAAGTAACATCACACCTGTAATCCCTGAAGGGGTAGGCAGAAGAGTGTAGTACCCTCCCACAATTCACCAATTATGTTTAAGTCCCACAATGGAATAGGTGGTGAGCATATTGCCATCACCAAGCACAGTTCCAGACTCTGAGTCACTACTAGATATTCTAAATTAGAAAAATCCATTAGTACCTGAGCCGAGATTTGAACCCAGGACCTCCGTAAAACCATAAAAGACAATATAAAACTTTACATAATTATTACTTTTATAATATGTATGACGAGTGATACATATTATTATGTCAAAAGCCTTTTAAAAATAAAAATGGTTAGTGATTATTTTATGGTATTCATCTATCAACAAAGTTTGTTTGTTCATCAAAAACAAGATTTAAGAGTGTAGCTAAATATTTTGCTTGTGACACATCCTTAGTAGGACTTTATGCACAAAGTTAGCATAAACTTTCTATTTAAATTACTGAAGAAGAACTTACCTGAACAATAACATAAACATTTTAGATTTAACTTATTATGCTGCTTTATGTAATACGATAATGGGATTTGTAAATAAATATTTAGGGTACAGGATAAATAACTAATTTTTGAAGCTGTACATTTTTTACATCATTCCTTCTTTTTATTTATATTCATTTTATGACACTGCCGACTGCCGCAGTATCGTTGCCGTGTTCTTGACATATTCAACAAAACCATAGACATAATCTCTACAGTTTTGCAGTGAAATGTCAAAAACTCACATGATTCATTCAGGCCGCAGACAAGTAATAAATATTTGTAGTTTGTAATTATCAGTGAAAAACATTTATTTAATAGATTTATTGAAAAAATATATTAATCCCATGTGTAGTTTATTTATTAGGAACTACTTAAATATTTTGATATTTTGAAAATAATAATAATAATATTTAAAAACAAATTACGTAGGGCTGCAGTGTAGGGGATCGAAATTAATAAGAATTTCAAATTAATCTAATCTATTTTAATTATTACAATTACAGTGTACACTCTAACTCAATGTTAGAAGTTAGAATGCCTTTCTTATTCTATTTCTAATATAAAGTCACACGGTCGCCGTGGGAAAAACGACGCGTCCCCACGTTATCGCTGCGTCGGCAGATCGGCGTTCGCGGCCTGATAGCGCGCGATGTACGGTAGGCGTTGCTAGGATATTACATCTCCCACCACTAGATCGGCAACTATTTTGTGACCTTCGTCGAAAATAGTGGCGACAAAGACGTTGGATTTTTCGGGGCCATATCCTTCATCTCGAATGAGCACGAAGGCTTGTCCTTTCTTGAATTTTTAGGAGATTCATCTTGTAAATTACTGTTGAGGCTTTTGTTCCGTTTACGGCAACGTAGAGCATAGATAGTACCAACTACAACTGCACCGAGTATTATTAGAATTCCATATACTGGTATCGTTGTATGATATAAAGGGTCTATATTGGGTGTATTAAGAGAAATTGGTTCTTCCAAATCAAATCTAGAATTAATTTTATGAAGGTTCCTTAAATCTATAGAACTTAATTTTATAGTTCGCATTGGTACTCTATCTAGCTTTTCTTCATTTAAGGATACATCCAAAATTTTCAATATTTTTCCTTTAATTTGGTCATGGTAGTTGTTAATGGTGAAACCTGAAGTTCGAAGAGAGCATCCTCTAGGTACTATAGCTAAGTAGCTTCCCTGTACCATCTTGTATTGCTCTTGAGAACACGTTAGTTGAACTTTTGTGGAATTTGGAAAACTGAGTACATAGTGTTGGTCATCCAACTGTTCCATAGCTTCGGAGGTCAGAATGGTTGATGTGAATCTACACGACTCGTGGATTTCTTGACGCATAATCAAGTGTTGTATACATCTTGACTGCACCTCATGATGGTTGTTCATGCTATCCTCGCAAAGGTAACCGTGGTTATACTTCGGACATTCTGTCTCCATATACAGTAGGTCTTTTTCGTGGATTGCTACAAATGGATAGGCAGGGACAAGGATTTTACTATCACGATTAGGAGCCAAAGCCAGTCTGTATAGGAAAAAGTTAGTGGGATAGACTAAAGGAAACTTAAAGACCAAGATTATTTCGTTGGTTTTATAATAGAATCCTAATTTAATTATATCAAAATATTCTCTAAAACTAATATCTAAAATTTTTTCCTTATTATATAAAAGCTCTAACCTATTTTTCATGCTACGAAATGTGTCATAATTAAGTGCCGAATGATGGTTGCTGTTTGCTTTAATAAACGCTAGTAAATTTTGTAACTTGTAAAATTCATTAGAAAGATTATCTATATTATCTCCCAGTATTAAAAGTGTTTGAGCCAAACATACTTAACTAACACCCCTTCATTATTTCTATTACTATCCTCAATAGAGTCAATAATCTTCATTATCTTGTTTTGATTTTCAATTATTTTATCTGTAATATTTGAACTCTGTGAAACCCATTGCTTGCTTAGAGTTACTTGGCGGTTAACTTCGGCTGCTATATTATTTTGATTTTGTCTTAATACTGCAATGGCATTGTCGTACTTTAACGCATCGGTATAGTCCAAGTTTCCAGAAATGCTTTTTATAATCGAACCAATACCATCTACGAGACCTCTCTTGATACGTGTAACTTCGAATGTACCTAATTGTTCAGATATTTCGTCTAATTTTAACTCTTAAGTATTTATCGTGAGACATATAAATTTGCAATGTTTCATTATTTAAACGTGTAGTAAAATTCCGTAATTGTTCTTTAATTAATTCTTTAACATACGTTTTTTGTGATCCTGAATATATTGTTGCATCAAGTGTTCTGTTACATTCATATCTAAAGGGTCACGAGGATTTAGATGCCCTGTGATGATATCTATCGGTCTACATTTAGTAAAACTATGTATAGAGTAATTATAGGCTAATAAAGCGTATGAAATAAGATCTGTAACCATTACAACACGATGTTCTAATCTTAAGACACGCAAATGTTCCAAGAGTGTTGAATGTAGTCGTTCTACCATACCATTTTCATTGGGAGTGTTTGGACATGTTCTATGATGTAAAAGTTTATGCATTTCGGAGAATTCCTGAAATAGCTGATTTGTGAATTCAGGACCATTATTTGTTATGACCGTTAAAGGAAGTCCATGATGAGTGGAGAACGTTAATAAAGCCTGAACGACACTAACTGCTGTGGCATCTCTCAGAAAATATGCTTGCGCATATTTTGAGAATGCATCGATAATTGTTAAGTACCTATGCGTTTCAATACTAAATACCTCTAAATGTACTATTTCAAAGGGTTTTGTGGGAGGAGGTACTATTTGAAATCTCGGTTTTACTGGATTTCGGTCGTACTTTGCTCTACCACATACACTACACTCATTAATATACTTTGCTACTTGCTCTTTCATTTTAGGCCAATAATACCGTCTTGTTAATGCTAAATAACTTTCGTTAATCCCTCGGTGATTAGTCTTTCCTTCATGATAATTTTTAATAATTTGTTGTTGTTTTATATACTCTGAAATATTTTCTATTTCCCTTCTTGCAAGAACTAAACTCATTGCCGAATTTTTAAAATGACATTGTAAAATGGGAATTATGGAGTACATTTTGAGCGCGGGGTTGATTAAGATTCCAGTTTTTACTTTTGGATTTACATATTCTTTAACAGCATTAATGACGTCTTGTTGTAAATTGGATTCCGAAATTTGGATACATACTTTGGTGTGGGTTGCAAATGGCTTAGAAATTATTGGCTTTCTTTTGATATCGCTCATAACTACATTAAACACTATTTGCTTATTAAATCTATTTAGTGGATCTTCTGTGATGGGTATTTCTAAAATAGGGTTTTCTGCATCACTATGTGCACTGTCGGTTCTAGAATCAATACTTTCGGTTCGTGAGTCTGAGTCTGCTTTTTCTGAGGTATTAACTATTACTGAAACAGATTCTTCATTGTTAATTTCTATGCGCGATAAGGCATCCGCATTAGTATTACTTTTGCCTTGCTTATATACAACGGAAAAATCAAATTCGCTAAGATAAAGGCGCCAATGAGTCAAACGAGAATTGAGTTCTTTCAGATTCATCACCCATTGCAGAGGTCGGTGGTCAGTTACTATTTTAAACTTTCTCCCAAAAAGATAAGGCCGAAAGTATTTCGTTGCCCATACGATCGCCAACAATTCCTTTTCTATAGTGCTATAATTTATTTCACTTGTATTAAGAGTTCGCGACGCATAGGCTATTGGTTTATCGGAACCAATGACACCTTGTGAAAGAACAGCTCCTATTGCCAAATTCGAGGCATCGGTGGTTAATATGAATTCTCTTGAAAAATCTGGATACTGAAGAATTGGATCATTAATTAATAAGGTTTTGCATTTTTCGAAACATTCTAAATAATTTTGATTAAGTGTAATTTTTGAGCCTTTCTTCAAACATTGTGTCATAGGTTTAGTTATTTTAGCGAAATCAGGAATAAACTTCCTATAATAACCAAGGAGTCCAATAAATCTTTTGATTTCAGTTGAAGTTTTAGGTAAGGGATAATTTTTAATAGCTGATACTTTGTCTGGATTAGGCTTTACGCCGTCTCTACTAATTATATGGCCTAAATATGCCGTCTCTAATTTTAAAAATTCTGATTTGTCCAGCTGGATCTTAAAGTTGGACTCGCGCAGTTTTTGGAAAACTTTTTCTAAATTAATCATATGCTCCTGTAACGATGTGCTAAAAATTATAATATCATCTAAATAAACTAGGCAAATAGTGTTTTGAAGGTCTCTTAATACATTATCCATTACCCTTTGAAAGGTGGATGGACTATTTTTCAATCCCATGGGCATTCTTAAAAATTCGAAATGTCCATATTCCACATTAAAAGGGGTTTTTGATATATCTTGCGGATCCATCTCTACTTGGTAAAAGCCACTAGCAAGGTCGAGAGTTGAAAAATATTGAGATCTACCTAATTTATCTAGGACATCAGCTATGTTTGGTATGGGGTACTTATCGTCTATTGTTTTCTCATTAAGTTTTCTGATATCTACTACTATTCGCCATTTTGTCTGTCCTGATGCATCTGGTTTTTTATCTACAACCCAAATCGGAGAGCTCCATGCGGAATTTGAAGGTCTAATAATGCCTTGTTCTAACATCTTCTTAATTTGCTCTTTAACTTCTTGCCTGTGAATATAGGGATACCTGTAACTTTTTGTATATACTGGAGCTTCATCAGTTGTTTTAATAGTATGTTTTATTTTATTGGTAAAAGTCAGTGGCTCGCCATCCACATAGAAGATGTCGGAATAACGCGCACAAAGCAATTCTAAGTTCTTACGTTCTTCTATATTCAAGTGATCGGTACGAAGACGTGAGAGTACGTTTTTTATACGTCGTTGTTGTTCCTCACAACGGTTTTCCTCTATATTATGTAGCTCTGCAGGTACAGCACGGTCCATTGAAAAAATGACATCATTTCGAGATGGATTTTTAATTTCGACTATTCCCCGATTATTCGTAACGGATGTTAGACATTCACCAATGATACAATTAGAAATCGTTTGTTCTTTTATATAAACGTCTCCTTCGTGAACGTTTACCGGAAGTTTAACCAGTTTTGACGTTCCTGCTGGTATGATATCTTCATACAGGTTGACGTTGTAAGAGTTATAGATTTGAATAGGTTTAAAGCTGTTCTAGTTTTAAATAATTTATTTTTATAGTCTATTGTAGCCTCCCATTTATCTAGTAAATCAGTCCCAATAAGGCCATCGAAAAACTCGTGGAAATTATAAACAGAAAATGTCACATCTCCTGGATCATTAAATTCGTTAAAACTAGGTAGAGTTATTGAATGGTCGCATTTACTTTTAGCATGGATGTTAGTAACTTCAAATGGATCGTAATTTAATGGAAAATTAGAAAAATATTTTTCTACGACTGTGGGACTCAAAAATGACGTGTTAGCTCCTGTATCTATTAATAATTTTAATGGTGGTGATTGAATCTGGATATATGGAAGTTGTCGTTGTGTGTGTAAATTAATTTCTATTTTATTGTATCGAATGTTTGACTTTTCTGAAAATCCGGTTCCTGTTCCACAAGAGTAGATTTTGAAGGAGTGTTAAAGTCTGACAGATGGGATACTGGTGGGTACTCAGCGTATTCTTCATGTGTCGATTCGTACTCATATGGATTTAGATATTCTACGAGTTCGCAAGTATCGTAGTGGGGTTCGTAATAATTAGTATAATAATCAGGAGAAGGTGGTTCATTTGTGCAATAGTTATAATTCATTTCCCTCGTCTTAAAGTAATTACGGGGGTTTGGGTTTCCAAACTTTCTCCAATCGTGTCCAGTAAGAGCGGGAGTTTGTGGTAACTGTCGCGTAACATAGTGACTAACGCCACTCATTGGGCGGGAGTGCTGATTTGGTCTCGGTACTATTTGAAATGCATTATTTTGTGGATTGTAATTCGGCGGAGGGGCTCTAAATATTTGCTGGGTACGTGTTGGGCTAAACTGAGAGGGTTGCCTAAAATTTGGTCTCCAATTTTGTGGAGATTGAGTTATAAATTGAGGTCGTACAGGACCCGGCACACTATAATTAAATGGCCTAGGCACTGGCGTAATAATAGGTTTTACAGGAATTTTAAAGCCGCTGGAAAAATTGTTTGGTCCTGAATTTAAAGGTATTTTATCTGGAAGGCGTTCGTTCCGACTTTGCAAATATAGAATATTAACTTCTTCATGAACATATTCAAGTGCCTTTTCGATACTCTCAGGACGCATACAACGAATTCTCGATCTTAGAGGATCGTTAAGACCACGCACGAAAGCTTGTAGAGTCAATTTTTTGTATAAGTCGCGTTTAGAATCAATAGTAGTCTGTAAGGTATCGTGCAATGTGACATAAGTCATAATGGTGCTAAATAGATTTTGACACCGTTCGTAATATTCTTGTGGAGTATTAGACTCCTGTCTTAATATAGCTAAATCGTTATAAAGAGCGGTCTCGTCTCGTTGATCTGCGAAATTATTTATTAAAGCACTAGAATGCCTATCCAGTCGACAGGAATACCACTTGCATTTATCAAGCGGGCCGCGGGACCAACTACTTTGTTTAATATACCGTTAATTAAAGCACATTTATTTAGATCACTACTTTCTTGTGTACAGAACTTTGCCGCTAACTGATCGCAAAGATTTATAAATCGTGTTAAAATATTTGGGTTTCCATCAAAATCTGGCACAAGCCGTAATGCCTTATATATTGTGTCTAAATCATCCATTTTCGGCAACTCAATTATGTCGTCTGTATCACTAAAATGAATATTTCTTCTTAGGTCTATCGACAATTCCCTATTACTACGATTTAATCTAGGTCTCCGTGGAAGAGAAATATTGGTGGATTATATTAATACAAAAGGATGAAGCACCACTAGAAAGATCTAAAGTACTTACATATTATTTCGGCCTCCTTGCGTATCAAGGTTTGGATACTCCTACAGCACGACGTAGGTTCTGATACTCCTCAGGTAGCTGGATGGCCACACGGGCGGCTCGTTTTCCGGATATCTTCTGCACGAAACCGACCGCGAGTATCCTACCGACTGCGCCAATTACGTAGGGCTGCAGTGTAGGGGATCGAAATTAATAAGAATTTCAAATTAATCTAATCTATTTTAATTATTACAATTACAGTGTACACTCTAACTCAATGTTAGAAGTTAGAATGCCTTTCTTATTCTATTTCTAATATAAAGTCACACGGTCGCCGTGGGAAAAACGACGCGTCCCCACGTTATCGCTGCGTCGGCAGATCGGCGTTCGCGGCCTGATAGCGCGCGATGTACGGTAGGCGTTGCTAGGATA
>DWMG01001259.1:0-15667 GCA_018244855.1 Elbella merops
GCGAGCGGCCCGATGCGAAAAGTCTCTTTTTGTGTAGTTTACGAGAGCTGAGACTTGTGATGAAGGCTCGAATAAAAAGGCGAACTAATGTATCAACAGAGGGCGGGATACAAACTGACGGACTATTACAATGCACTTTAAGTCCGGGGACGAAATGGACGCGGCGACTGTTCGTTTTGTATGAAGTATCACGCCCGTGTTATATGAAGGCGGGGTCATTGTGACACTAACAGGCTAATACATTCAGTAGTGCGGCTTTGAGAGGTTTTTTTGTTGGTAATCGATAGCCACTCTTGTTGAGTGTGCTTAGAAATGTATACGTATGTGTTTTGTTTGCTGTCTAGTGGCAATAGCATGAATTGCATTTATTGGGATCGAACTGTCGCGTGTGAAAATAGCCCCTTTATTATTATTTTTGTTATTATGCCTATTGTCGCAGATCGTGACACGCAGTGATGCAGTAAGATTTTTGGCCTATACTGGGGTTATATATACAATTTTACGTACTTAATAAAATCTTTAAATGTTAGAAAAAAAAAAAATCACCGCCGGTTCACCAAAATTCACTTATACACTTACTCACTTATGGGGTAGGCAGTGAACATGAAGTGCTAAACCCCTTTATCCTGACACACCTGCACTTATACAACGTAGCACAGACAACAATTTTAATTTGTTGTATAATATTTATTTCATTCTAGGCCGTTGCTGTAACGAATACACACTTGAACACATGCATATATCCACACAGTCACACATACACCCCAACACACACACGCACACAAACATTTTAAAAACGCACCCAAGACCGTAAAGGATATTTTTTAATAAAAATGATAGAGACCGGATTTGTTACTTACCGTGGGATTAAAGTAATATTAACGACCTAGCCGCTCTCGCGACTTGATGCGCTTAGATAATTATAAAAATAATTTCAAAATACAACCTCATTTTATAAATTCCTACCTTTTATAAGACTTACCTTTTATAAGACTTACCTTTTATAAGACTTACCTTTTATAAGACTTACCTTTTATAAGATTACTTTTACTGTATGTCTTTGACAAACTTCATAAAAAAATTACTGTGAAGATAGACACATGATTTTTATCATTACAAAAATAATAATACAAAAATTTTCAAAACGGTCACAAAAAATATTTTATTCGAATTTAATTTGTACAACAAAGGCTATTAAATATAAAAATGGACAATAGCAAAAACTTTACTGCCTTAGATACCACATACTCGTATATGGAAGTCATATTTCAATCAACTTAAACAGCGTGCAAAAATGTATCTTTCTGTTTCTATGTAACATTCACAAGTCGAATGCACTATATTTTTTATTGTATGTTAGAGATGACTCTATAACGTGGTGTTATAGAGCCGCTTCACGCATGATTCCGCACGAGGGCGCGCGATGCGGCGGCGATGTAGGCTAATCCCGAGTTAAGCCTCCAAGCTGCGGGCTCACACCACTTTAACTGTTACCTTGTATCAAAAGTTGAATAAGAACCTCAGTGAAAGTACCTTCGATATTCCCTTGTTGGGTTTCATCTAATAGCAGCATTTTTACGAGTGACACATTTACGACACCTTTAAAAATACAAATGCTATTATAAAATCAACCGTGTTAGATTTAAAAAAGCTTCTGCTAACAGTATTTGTCTTGTGATAGTATTGTTACGAACATTACAGTTTATTGAATGTTAAATATGTGTATCGTTTGAATATGCCTTGATTTGAAGAATAAATTTTCGTAGGATACAAATACTAATACATAATGTAAATAAATATAAATCTTATTAACTTTAAAAAATGTTATGCAAAATAATCTTCCAAGAACTCTACATATCTTTGTACCGCAGTTAATACGGTTGGTGTTTGGTTGAATTCGGTACAAATGTTGAATCCGCGTTGAAATCTTTTATAACACTCAACGCAACAACAGAACAGTAAAAATATTGATTTAATTTTAAATTAAACCAACACAACAAGTTTTCGGTGCAATGTATGTAGATATAACTAATGTTTTATTAAATTAGATGCAAGCCTACATGTTATGGAAATTGTTAGTCTACATAGCGTTATACCGTCGTTCAAAATTCGACCCAAAGCTATCAGACTTAAGAGCCGAATTTGCAATCACAGATTAAATGGAGAAATCTAATTAATAAACTGTGTAACTTGTATTTAACTTTTGACTTCATTTCGTGGAATGAATTCACACAACATTAATAAGTCGCAAATGAAGATGTTTGATTTATAATCTGTTAAAAACTGCGGAAAGCATATCTCATATCTTTACAACACCTGTCACCGTTCTCAGCGACAGTAGAGCCGAATTTTTAGAGCCTCTACCATTTACTGAATTCACGAGAATTCCTTAATATAATTGACTTTATCTTATTACTCACACGGTGACCGTCACACGTTCGTTTCGTTAGATTAAATTATTGCACTTCGCAGTTGGTGTATAAATATAATTTTCGTTATATTTCAAAAGGGAATTAATAATTACTGTCATTGCTAGGACTACAATTTTATTCAGATCTACATCTGTGCTACACAAACTGCATTAGGCATTGCACTATAACTTTTTAACTTATAGAAAAATACTAAATACTGTAGAGCGTTTTTCAAGCTGACTTAGATGATAGGACGGTGATAGTATGATACTAATTACCATGTAGGTCAGTCTAGAAGGAGCTTAATAATCAATATCCTGAAGACTGCTTTTATTAGGCGAGTTGGGGAGTTTTCCAGTATTTTCTGGAGTTTTATCTAGCAACTCGTACCTGTGAGAAGAATATTCAGACATGTAAGTAAAATGCCCATATTTTTCAATACAATTTTTCTATGTATTTTTACACCTCTTAACAAACAGTATTTATAAAAATATCAAGTAATGGAAAAGGTAACGGGAAATATCATAAATTCAAGAAATTGCTTTTAAGGAAACACACAAATTTATGCGAGAAACCCAATATCACGTCTGCAATCTCTGAAGTATTAGGCAGAAGAGTGTATCAGCCTCACACGTCATTTTAGTCTTTATCACTGACATTTACGTCCCACCATGTCAGTCTAGTGCTATATACCGGGCACATAGCCAGATTCCCAGCTGCTACTAGAAATTGTAAATAGATATAACATTACAAAATTCCAATAATATACCGATCCGGAATTCGATATACAATATACCGCGTTTATTCGTTTCCTTGCTACTGCGGATCTTAACTCCATTGTATAAGGACCTTAAAGTTTCGCATTTATGGTTGATATTATATATTTCACTATTAACAGTCTCCGCCGCGTCCTCGCTATAAACGGCGGGAGCTTATGTATGTTGAAGGACCTCGTACAAACCCATACTAGTCAGACCATCCCGAAAAACGTACATGAGTTAAGATTGGTTATCATAACACAAGATCCCTTGATGCTTACTTTGTCATTATATGATTAGGATATTTTAAAATGTAAACGAATATGAAGGAGCAGTGCGTGGGTGAGCTCTCGGTGCACTTATGCAATATTAAACGAGTCAATACACTAAACGTTCCAGATATTGACGAAAGAGCGTTGTCGAGAGAGAAATGGCTGAGCCGTAGTGCGATTAGTCATCGCGATTAGATAACGCTAAGCATTTGCGTATTGAAAAGTCATTTGTTCTGTCTGTGCCCCGTTGTCGAATATTTATGAATTTAGCACAAGTAACTGTCAGTGGTTTAATATTGCTTTAATCGTAGCACGAGTAGACTGTGCGCGTCCCCGCAAAAATCTTCCCATTGCATTCCCACTGTTTTGTTTGATATGAAGATATTAGAAGAAGTTAGATATGAAGATGTTCAAGGACGCTTAGAACTTGGAGAATAATAAAGCTTACTCGTAAGTTTTGCCATCGAATTTTAACTTGACTGAAGTTAAGTTATAAAATGTTTTTATACTCGATAAATTACAAAAATGTAGCAAATTTTAATTCATTTTCGTAACAATTTGATGCCGGAAGTTGACAGTCATTTAGATATTTATGTACGTACATATACGTATGGTTATCGCAGTTTTGGAAATAATAATTGAAAACAACGAATAAAAATATTTAACTATATAATGAAACGAATCGAGGAATATTTTTTTTGCTATTCGCGATTTTGCAAATGTTACAAATATCCGTAGATTTTGACTGGGTCATTGTCTGTCCCACAATTACTGTCTGCTGAGCCTACGGTCGTGGACTCCACTCCCATCCAGGGCAAATATTACGAGGCACTTGAATATTAGTTTCATAGCGAGGTGTAAAATTAAATATTTATTCGAAAAATATATATACGTAAATGTTTCTAGCGGTTTCAATACCATAGTATAGGTATATACAAATTTTGCAACAGATCTCAATGGGTGAGATATTACGATCTGTCCGTTTGCGAACTAAACATTAATATAGAATACCAAAAGCGACCAATTAGTTGATGATAAACGTATAACGCGGAGCCGGAGCTGTAATGAGTTGAAATATAATGTTATTTTTCTAGCAACACACGCTATGAAGTGCAGAGATAATGAGCACGTTTTTACACAACTAGTTTTTATGTATGCGCACTTGTTCGTATTCTATAGATTTGTAGATAAAATTTAATTAGCTTATTGTTGAGTAATTAGATTGTCTACAAATTATAATTTGATTAGAATCGAATAGCGCAATATAACCGAAAATATAATAATTGTGTGAAAATTTTTGGCATTAATATTAAATCGCGCGCGCTAATTTCGCTGTCACAATACAATGGTACATGAGCTTTCGAAAAACTTTTTGCGTGTATTAATAACCTTTCTTTTTACGTGGGATAAAAAAAACTTATTTTATTAGCGTTGAAATAATACCTAAGTCACAGACAATACTTACGCTAAACTTAAATTAATTGTAAAATGTTAGTTTACTAATTGGACATGCATTTATATAATTTGCTGGTG
Organism: Elbella merops; assembly: GCA_018244855.1. Classification (NCBI taxonomy): domain Eukaryota; kingdom Metazoa; phylum Arthropoda; class Insecta; order Lepidoptera; family Hesperiidae; genus Elbella; species Elbella merops. The sequence goes on from DWMG01001259.1 coordinate 4,975, forward strand.
AACATAGCGAGTGGCGGCGCTAGAACTGTCAGCGATGTATGCGAGTATTAATTGAGTACTAGTTCAAAAATAGGTCTTACAATTTTTAAGTTCCATTAGTGACTCTACCCGGGGTAATGACAACACTAGAGTTCTACTGACTTCTACAACACTCGGAGCTCTTTGCCCATATTATAGAACCCCAGTTATAATTATGAAATAATGTCAATGAAACACACTTCATAAAAAATATACTTCGAAACCCACTTGCACGTGGAAGAAGCACGGCACGTCTTCAAGGATAGACATATTTTACACCCCGTGCTCTCTACCTACCCTGTAAGGGACCTGGCGTATGTATGTATACTTCATTATAAACACATTATACATACATGTACACAGTGTGTATATACGTGTACTACACACAAATAATGAATGTCCAAATCAAATTGATACAATTGAATGATTTTACTTCATACACTTTGTAGAAACAGTTGCTATAGGCTGAGAGAAAAAGGCTGAAAAAAAGTTTATACTTTTTTATTAGAGTTTATAACTCTCTTTGTGATATTGTGTTAATCGTTGTATACGTAATCTATTTAAAAATGTGACTTTTGTACGAGATATTATTGGTTGCGAGGTCTCTAACGCCTTCTTTAACTGCTGGATTAAATTCCAGTCCTAAGATGTAGGCGCCAACCAAATGAGTTACAAAAAACGGTGTTCGTTGGCAACAATAGAGGGGCATAACTTTTTTATACTTCATAGCATATACATCAATGCCAGATATTTATATTATTTTTGTAAGAGGATAGATCTAAAGTAAGTAAATCGCGGTCGCTCGACAACAAATATTCAACTTCGAAATAAATCATACACTTGCAACGAAAACTTTTAAGTTACATTTGTCATAGAACCTACTTACCGGTAGGGCATTTCACTTAGCCATACAAATATGGAAGATTTCTAGAAAATGAGAGTTTTGATGGAAACCAGTGACAATGTTCAAGTCGCAAATGTTTATAGTTGACTTATCATGTAGAGGTTAATCAATCCATAGGTCCTCGGAAGCCGGAACCTTAGCACCGTAGACTGCCAGAGTAGATGCCTTGATTGATCATGCATGTGTATGTGACTCTGGGAATAGCTCAATTACTTGGTGACCAGAATAGCCGGACCTCTGAATATGAGCAAGGCTTGGGCACCATTTGCGCTATAAGTTAAAAAAATCCGGAGCTTCCTGCGATGGTTAGAGCTAAAGAGATTTTAGTGACTTAAAATCTAATAACTGGGCACTGGTGCTCCTGGGCAGGAGTACCCATATAAAAAATTTCTCTAATAACAAAAAGCTAGTGTGTATCAGTATGTATATCTCTTTATTAATAGATTTATCAATATTTCACTAATGTAAAGTCACGTTTAAAGCAATAGTAATCAATTACAAAATTCTATATTATGTGACAAGTTCCATAATATCATAATTTCTTTCGATAAATTCAAACTCGATTTTAAACAAATAATGTTTTGGGACAACTTATACAACGACATCTTTTTGCTATTGTAACCCGATAACTGATAACTTCACATATGACTAACTCCACTTGTTTGACTGCCTCGATAGTTGAATGGTTGCAAGCGCGACTGCTAATCAAAAGGTCCTATGCTTATCTACGAGTCAGGGGAAGTATTATAAGGTATTACGAACTTCATATTCGTTCCTACTTGCCGTACAGTAGCCCGGTCGAAGTCTCCGATACCGCGTTCCCTGTCTGCTCTCAATGCTCTCCTGGATGCTGCGCCACACTGTGACTTGTTTGCGGACGAATGGAAGACGATATTGTCGGAGTGTCTTGAGTATTGTGAAGTGAATGCGTGATGTATGATTGCTAACATTGACATTGAATAGATCAATATTATTGACTTAGATATTTAAGTACTAATTATTAATTGATTGTCTGACATTTACTGATACTGTATTATTGGAACTGAAATATTGAAATTGAAATATTCTATTGTTTAATTTAATTTAATCTGACTCAATTTTTTTCGAACGTCGTTTACTTTTGCAAATAGCTACAAAAGGTTTTTGAATGTTCTGTTGAAAATTTTGTCTTTCTATATTATTATTGTTTATGTACTTAAGTAATTAGTGTAATTGGTGTATAACCGTACTAACTATTTCAAATAAATAAATAAATAATAATAAATAAATAAGTCCCACAATGTAATAGGTGGTGAGAATATATGATGATGCTCATTAATTTATTATTTATTCATAATGACTTTTTTATAATAAGTAACTCATAAACACTTATTAATATAGCGACTTTCATTGTGAATGTCAACAATGGTGAAGGACTCAGATGAACAAGTACAGTGCTGTATGAAAATGATTTGTATAATTTATGTAGAGTTCGTTAAAAGTAACAGAAAATATTTTCTTACTTGGAGACCGAAGCGTTCTTCATGCGATGTTATTTCCCCTAAAACTTAATTAACCAAACAATTACTAGGCGCTGTCTATTGATATTTCCATGTGTTCTATGCCATATAATAGTGTCTCGTACTTTAGTGTGTGCTCTATTCAAACCACTGGAGCTGAATACGGACGCGGAGGATTTTTTCTTAACAATGCCAAGAATATCGCTGAAAATATCCGACATACGTTCCTGCATTGCAGATAGCGTGGTGATGGTCTTTGTTTCATCGGGGATTTGAAAACAAGATGTTAGGATGTTGGCGCATTGGACAACACTAACAATTTTAGACATTGCACAGCATGTACAATTTTTCATGTTCGGTATATGGATAATTATGTTTAATGTATCATTGAAGTGTTTGGTTAAAAACAAACTAACAATGTGTAGTCTATGTCGAAATGTGTTTTATAAGTCGTGTTATTTTAATATGATACGATGTTGTAGATGTATCGTGAAGAGGTACCCATTTAATATCGTGAAGAATAAATTTTGTACGCAAATTAAAAATGTAGACGGCACCAAAAAGCTAAATTTTACGTAAACAGAGAGTGTGTATAGTTATTTTTTTTTTATACAATGTATGTTACACGTACACAGATTTAGTAAAATATTGATTGTTTAGGTATATTCATAATGTCAATGGCAGATTATTATAGTCTGTGGCCGAACAGTGGAACAGAGTAGCGATTTATAGATGTACGCTTTTTGACGTAAGAACCTCGATGACGTTCAAACTGAAACGCCTAATGAATTACGGTTGAATTTTGATCACTACTGGAAAAATAGTTTAATCGGTATTACTGGTCACTTGCCTTTTGGATAAAAAGTTAATATAGTTGAATATTACGATAATTAAAACTTATAAAAGCATCAGTCTATCGTAGGTTGTATTAAATTATATTAGAATCTATTATAAGAATCACAATACTTCATGTATTTAAGCTCTTCATCCTGTGATAACGTAATACGTGACGCTAGATAACCATAAATGACATTTAGGTATAATGTAATTACAACCAATTTTCTCTTTTTATTCTTTTCATCAATAATTATTACACTGTACACCTTAGTTTAATAAATCTTAAAATTGATATAATATAATATGTATATGACTGGCACCGACTGCTTAATGCTTCGAAGGACTTAAGGGCTCGTTAAATTCACACCGGCAATTGCGTCCAGCGATACGTAATTTTACAGATCGCTTGCTCTCGGAAATGCATCAGGGCTATTAGTCTCATATATGTTTATGAAACGAACGTTTCCAAAAAAAAATGAAATAAAGAAATTTCTCATATTTTCAGTTATTTTTTGAATACTTTCGGAATAAATTTGTCTTCATCATCAAAATGAAATCTTTGATTCTTGCACTGTTAAACACAGTACGCGTTTCCTTTTTATATTGTGTTATCCCTTTCTGCAGTAAGTGCTTATAATGCAAATGGAAGGACACAAAGAAAATTTGCATGGCACTTTAGTAAGTATAACATGCAAATTGTATCCTTTGTACTTGGTTATGAGGCATAGCAGATATTGCAGCTGTTTTAATTAAAATTGAAACTGACCAAGAAAACGCTTCGGGATTTAAAACATTACTCAGATTTAAAACTATCGATGTATTAGGACTATGCGGATGGTGGATGCCAAAGAGATCCAAAAATAGGTAATTAGATAAACACATTATCCCGACCCGTTCACTGAATGTACCTGACAGATGTCTGATTAAGAATTCATCCCAAAACTGCGTGATAAATCATCGTGATAGCCGCTTGACAAACGGTTAGTTTGTTAGTATATTTACAGATTGGCTCTCACCAAACCATTGACAGTTGCTTACAGAAGTTACAGCAATATCCGCAATGAGAACAATAGTGAAACACATACATTAAACCAAAATAATCCCATTGAAATTGGCTTACATAAAATTGGTCGTAGTATTTCACGAAATGCAGAAGTGGTGTGATCTCGGAACAATGGCCACGTTACACATTTTAAATGTTTTTGTGATGGTAATCATAGTAAATGTAGTGTTCGTAGTGGATACAAGGAGGCCAAGATTGAGAGCGGACCCAACGAAGCCACCGAGAGATTACAGACCGTCGAAATGGTTAACTAATAGCGCAATGGATGTGTGGTATGGTAATAGGAGCTTTGTGCAAATCTTGTCTAGAGAATTTAATGATATTATCGACAGAATAGCTATCAGACCAGGTAAGAATATGAGTGAACGTCCTTCATAATCTTTTCATTTGGAGGAAAAATATGTTACAGTACAACAAATCTTATAAATTAAATCTCCCATTTTCATTCCGAGAGGAGCCTCAGGAAGTAGTCGAACAACGAAAGGGTTGGTGAACATGTCATCGAATTATTAGTAAAAATTAATATTTTTTGAACGTTAACTGTGATTGTGGCCACAATATAAACGTTAAGTACAAATTGAACACCGACTAGTATGTATTTTACTAATAACTACTACGTAACTAATAATCTTGTTAATAAATTACACCGAATGACCGACATTAATAATGCTATTTGAGGTCGGTCGTCGTTTTTTATGGGCGGCAGTAGTCACTTCTAAATGCTGCCTGTTTATGTGCCATTGCCTTTACGTAAGAAAAAAGTGTGCTGTTAATAGAACTGGCTTTCTAAGGATAAAAATAGCTATAGAAAATGTACAGAAAACTCACTTTGATTAAGTAAACAAATTATTCATTTTCAGTTCGAAGTTCCATTCATATTGGGGATAACGGTACAGTGAACAAAACGGAGAAAAATAATTCTATATAAAAATAAAATGATTTGTTTCTATTACAAATAAGTACAGCTTTTTTCCATATTTTGTTTCATTATTTTTACCCTGTTTTATAACGAACAAACTTTGTCGAAGTTACTTCGTGGTACTGAAACTTGAAGTTAAAAATTTTCAAGTACATTATTTAGCGCACCGTAGCTAACTAATTACAACTAACTTCCAAACAGTAGTAAAAATTTTCAACCGACTTTTATCTGCGAAAAATTATGAACTAGGGCAAATTTAGTACGTACCTACATAAAAAAATCTTAGTCCATAAAGCTTCCCACTTGGCAACTTATACATTATTTACGCCTCTCTAGTCTCACGGGCTCGAATGCTTTGATGTTCTAAAAGCCACTTCATGAGTGAAGCCGTTTTGATTAGAAGGCTTTTTGGGTAAGGGCCGATGGTGTTGTATTATAGAAGATTTCCAGTTCGAAGTTCTTGTCACACCGAAAGCGAGGCAGCGTCGGGTGATGTTTCCATAGTATGTTAGTGAACAACAAAATGTTTAGCAACGAATACTAGCAGGTATGTACATGAAACAAATATGTTTATAGCTTATATAGACTGCCTCGTTTTTCTATTCTAATTATTTACATAGTGTGTATTATTGTATTTAACGTACCTAATATCTTGCCTGTTATCTCCAAAGGGGTAGGCAGGGGAGTGTAATACACTCCTACGTTTTTCCACGTTCCGTTTAAGTCCCGTGGAATAGGTGGTAAGCCTATTGCCATACGCTACTAGAAATTCTAAATTACAAATTTCTAATAGCACCCGACCCAGGATTTGAAGCCAGGACTTCCCGATCGGCAGTCTGCATTATTGTATCTAATTTGAAATATCTTGTTGATTTTTCTCAGAATGAAAGAAAAGCTATGTACGTTTAATACTCGATGGGCTAGTGATTGCAAGTGCGACTGCTGAGCAAGACGTCGTGGGTTCAATCCCCGGGTAAGCCACAGTATTAATGGGTTTTTATACCAAGAAATTTCTAGAAGTATCTCGAAGTCTGAATCCCCATCTCATAAGACGTATCATAAATTCTTAAAAGTGGAAGTACTACACTCCTCTGCCTGTCACCTATCACGCAGTCAATATATTTCAACGACGATAAAATCACTGTCCCTATATAAATTTATACTTCTGGCATGTAGAATTTCTATTGTAACTTTTTCATCTTCATCATCATCATCATGGACGTCCGCTGTTGGAGGTAGGCCTCCCCTGATCGGCGCCAATCCTTCCGGTCCTGGGCCCTTCTTCATATTGAATACAATTCGTCCATTTTCCTTTTCATCGCTCGTCTGTCCAGGTCGTTGTTCGACGACAGTATTACAAGTGATGTGAAAATTGGATGTACAAAGTGTAGCTACCAATAGGTTTAAACCCACAAGTATATCCTCTTCTGTCACTTCTCGTTCAAGTGGGGCTTGTTCGTTGATTTCTTTTGATGTTAGGTCCCTTTATAAGTCTTAAAGCCAAATGATGAAGCGATCGAGGGTGTACAAGCAATACAAGTACTTATGACGTTTTATTCTGTGTCGCATTGATTTTGATCTCTTGAGATACGAGTTTAGGTATTAGGTTTGTTTAGGGTACATGAGTCAAAAATCATGGACTTTTATTGGCGGCTCAGTAATTGTTGTTAGTGAGAAATTGCTATTGATTTTGCAATTTACGATGTATTTTTTCTAATGCATAAGCTGACAAATAGGCAAACGGCCCACCTGATGGTAAATGGTCACCATCGCTTATAGACATTATTATTAATGCGTTGCCAGCCCTGAAGGACTCTGTTGACGCCTTTTTTGAAGAAGGGGAGCCCTAGGGGAAGCCCATTCCAAAGTTTGCATGTTCGTGGCAGAAACGAGCGCGAGAAACGCACCGTTGTTTAACATAAAAGCGCGCATGTTTAACATTAAAGCGCTTTTTGTTTCATATGTTATTTCAATTATTTGAACTGTGGATTATTAAGCGAAGCAGTTAAGATGAACTGAGTGAATTAAAACTCGCGAAAACATAATTGTACAAGAATATTAACTTCAAAACAGTGCAATCAGAAGATATAACAAAGCAATAAATCATTTTACCGTTCCAGAAATGCTTTATAGTGAATAAGTTACTCGTATACCTGAAAATACTACTTTAAACTGAATAATACAATCGATATTGTTTTCTTGTCAAAATACTAATTCAGTACAGTGTATAAATAATAATTATTATAAGACTTATAAGAATATAAGTAAGTACTCGTACATACAAAAGTTATGGCATGGTGGGGATTTATATGAATAGTTTAAAGGTGAAAATTATTAAACAACTTTTACTAACATTTTGACAACTTATCTTACAAAATTAGTCAAAATATAATCTAACCCTGTACTTCGTTAAGCGGCCTAACTGTTTTAGATAATTTCCATTTATGACATTACCTATTCATAACGAAGAACATTTATTTTTAAGTTACTCCAATCAGTGCTGGATGTATCGCACGACGTTTTCAATACAAAAGTTTGACTCAGCTCAACATAGTGAGAATTTGAACGCGCTGAATTTTATTTAAAGTAAGGTATTTAAAAAACTATTCATTCTCCTTCAGCATATCAGACAAATGTTGACTTATCGATTTTCTAAGAACAATACGGCTGAGAGACAGGAGATTATAAACTTCGGAGTTGAGAACATTGATCATTGTGAGGTCCCCAAAGGGAGTAATCCCGTGGGCAGGTTCTTTGACGAAACAATGTGGGCCGGCAGTATTACCCGGCACAATAACCGGGCCCATTGTTAGACAAATGTCCGACCTCGATTACATAGTTCGCGAATTTGGGGTTTAATTTGGATGCCAAAACTTTGCTTGTAACTTTAATGTTGTTCTGTTGTTATTCATCTTAAGCCATGCAATTTTATAACGAAAGGATAGTGTGAAATACATTAAGTTTTAAATATATTAATTAGGATTTGAATTTAGGACTGCCTTCATTTATATAGCGTACAGACGGCATGTGTAATAAAATTTGTAATAGACTGCTGTGACATTCAACCAACTTCAAAAAACGTTGCAATAGTGTACCTGGTTATAAGCAATTTACCAAATTTTGATTTTGATCGCCTCGTTGGTCGTGTTGGTTGCACCTACGACTATCGATCGGGAGGTCTCGGGTTCGATTCCCGGGTCGAACACTACAACATTTTCTAATTTAGATTTTCTAGTAGTGGTTCGGAGTCTGGATATGTGCCCGATGCATCGCAATAGACTCACCACCTATTCCATAGTGGGACGTAAACGTAACCGGCGAAACGTGGCAGTGTAATGCATTCCTCTGATTAGAGGCGTGAAGTTACGTTACGTTTTATTTTTAATTTATTAGCTATCACAGCTCAAATAGAAATAACAGTCTATCTGGTTATTTAAAAGGATATGATTTTATTTATAACTAAAAATAAGCAGTACTCTATCGTTGTCGCCGTTGTCTGTCTACTTTGTTTTCCTAAGTCATTAATTAACAGTTCTAAAATATTCTAGAATTTTTGAACCTCTTGCTTATAAGAGACATTCTGATACCATGTTAAGGAAAACTGCGTGCTCAAAAGACGGTAATTAAATTATCCAATTAAATATAATTACAAGACGATCGCTTAGTTTGATTAATAAATAAATACTTTTAACACACTTAACCGGTGATTTAGAAAATGAACATCTTCTATAACTTTCCTTAAAAGACTCGCCTTGATCGCTAAAGTTCGTTCAAATAGTGCTTAATTAGGCTTTTTCCATTTTTTATTTTTATTCTTATAGCTATGGAGGTACGGTATGCCCAGCATGTCGTAGGAGTAAACGAAAAAAGGCTTCCGGGCTCGTGGACGGCTAAAGCAGAAACTCGAACCAGCCAAATCTTTTTTAGCCCGACAAAAATAAGTTCTTCGGGCTGTATGGCCGGTCCACAGTCACTTCAGTCTGCTAATTCGAAACAATGTCGAAAACTTTGTATCCGTACTAAATTCTTCCTCATTGATTGTAAAAGGGCTTTTTGTTTGACACATTTTTGCTACATAACATCTGTCTACATATATTTTTATACAGTTGGCAAACACTCTATTGGATAGGTTACTAATTGAAAACGATTATTTAGAAATAGTAGAAAAACTTATTTATTGTCTTCGATACCGCCATTTGCAAGAACAAAATTATAGACCAGGGCCATAGATAGTGTTGCTACCTAGTATGAAATATTTCAAGTTAAATTTTATTATATCTAATACACCTTAAACATGAATTCGACTGTGGCAAAAAGATTAGACTCTGTTTAGTGAGCGTGTGTGATTTTTTCCTAAATATCCACACCGGAATAACGTAACACGATTGCACGTTGTGGGACATTAAGCTTTATTACTAGTCATGCTTTGTAACAGGTATATTTTATTGTTTTATTTGAAAAAACAAACGATTCTTTCTTTAAAAATATATGTAGTAGAACTCGAACATTTAAAATTTGGACAATATTATTAGATTTTACATTTCGATTTTGTGTATTGAATTTGATCTATTATTTAGTTTTTTTTATGGAATTCATAATAGTAGCAGTGAGTCTTTACAATGATACAGGTATAAAGGGGGCATGAAATACGAAATGTTTATAATTATGACAATGACTAAACCAGATATAAATATTATTTAAAAAATATATAAAAAATGGAAATAGTAATAATAATCGACCCACTATAATTAAACTAAAATTGTAATATGGGTCTCACACTGGAATATAGGTCTCTTGACACAACTTAGAATTTTTTTTTTTAATTCTAGGGTATGTAGATTTTCTCACGAATTTTCCTTCACCGTTAGCAAGTGATATTTAAATTTAATAATATTTCATAAATAAATTGTATGTAAATATTTGTGCCCACCAGCTGGGTGCCGTGACTATATACGCAAACTGGCTGGCTGTGATTGGATGCAAAGTCGAACACCGGGCTCAGTGGCGTGCTATTGGAAAAGTCTTTGTCCAGCAGTGGACAATGACGGGGCGATGCTAATTAAGATGTGGTTATATTCAAACAGAATTTGAAAGAATGTCACATATTCACTCCATAATCATTTGAATGTTCACTTCCCAAGCTGTAATTCCTCTGACGGACTGAAGGATGAAACCTAAGCTTCTGCGTTATACTGAAGTCGCACTTAGCGTCAAACGGTCCCTACTCTTCATTATACTTATTCGAAGCTAGCCAATTCTTACAAAAAGCGTAAACCCGTCAAGCCAGCCCGCTGTACTAACTCTAAATGGTCTTGAAAATAATGTCTTAACATAATGTAAAAACGCCGTAGTCCTATATTTATATAATAGGAAATTACTACAATTTTTTTTTAATTTTGATTTTCTAGTAGTGGTTCAGAGTCTGGATATGTGCTCGATGCATGGCAATAGGC
>DWMG01001260.1:0-15666 GCA_018244855.1 Elbella merops
CGTTGAGCGATTTTGAACTGGTGGATTAGGCGCACTGTGAGTGTCCACGTTTCAGCTCCGTATGTCATGATTGGTAGGACGCACTGGTTGTAAATTTAAATCTCATAATGAAATTAAATACATCAGACAGAATGTTTTTGTCCATTATGCTAGAAGGCCGGTGCAGCACAGAAACAGCAGACACACGAGTTTTATTTTTCGATCTCTGTGATCATAGTCTTAATGTGACAAGCTAATATATTAAGCAGTAAAATTGTTTAAACATCATGACAGACAGAAATGGAACTGGTATCATATGTCGCCCATCATCCACGTAGGCGCCGAGGCTGGTAGACTGTCTGGGGCAATTGGCGCCGTGGTGAGAAGGTGACGTCCGTTTGTACTGTTTGTTCTACGACAGCAGCAATATATCATTATGTTCGCATCGATTTTATATTAGTACGAAACAAAAATATTGGGCACACTGGCTAATAATATTTGATATATTTTCAGTTCATGTAGAAAACGAGAGCATAAAGCTAAAATTTACACGTTGTACGTGTCGCAAATGCGTTGAATGAAGTGACGTAACACCACACCTATAATCGCCGCAGGGGTAGGCAGACGAGTGTAGAACACTCACGTTTCTCCAGTTACGTTTACGTTTTACAATGGAATAGTTGGTGAGCCTAATGAATTAAATAAAATAAAATACTAGTTGTTTACGGTCATATGGTCAGTCATACTATAACATACTTTGGTAAATTAGTAGTACAGAGTTGATATTCACAAGCCGTAAACGTTTTGACGTTAGAAGGTGAACAACGTTCAAATCTAAAATGTATACTTCCACTTATCGCTAGATATCGTATAAGACCCGTGAAACTATTGCCATATACCTAGAAACCCAATGTAGAAGTCGAAATCTGAGATTTTACTAGAAAAGTCGAGAGCTTTCACACTTTACGAACTCTATCTTTAGTCACTGGAGCACAAAGTAGCTTTAAATCCATATGAGAAGATACGCGTTTAGTTCTGGCATTGTGCAAGATTTTTTTAGCGTACGGTTACACGCGTAAAAGGAATAACTGTATAAAACAATTTACGCAACTCTACATGTACCAGCGAAGCACTCTACAAGATACATCAGACATAGTTACTTTGTTACACGTTTCAAAAGTTAGGACTACTATTTTACATAAAGCATTAGTTGTAGGACGTAGTTGTCGAGTTCCATTATTCAAAAACATTAAGAACAAAATAGCTTGTAAGGTTGTATTTAAAATTATTGTGTGTTATTATGGTATTTTAAAAAGTCACTGGAACAGACGTTCATGTACGATAATAGCGACAAATATAGAAGAAGAACGGTACGTTTGTAAAGATAGATATATTTGACACTCGGTGCTTACTGCCTACCCTGTATAGTACCTGGCGTGCTAAAACAATAATAATGAAAAAGTCATAGGTAAGTTATATTAAACAAATAAATACTATTTATATATTTTAGTTCCAACCTGCATGAATTGCCTAACGCAATCGGCGCCATGCTCCCTCAGGAAGGTTTGCAGCGTCTGGACTCCACGCGCTGATAGCCGCACGCCTTTGCCATTGGGACCAGCCGCGAAGAACACTCCGGGAGACAGACCCTCACCCATGGTGAAGGCTCTCAATAACAAATTATTCACTAGATCTTAGTCATAAGAACAAAGCATCGGATCTATTGCAAAGAAACGTAAAAGTGAAAATTATATGAATATAGTTAAAATTCGGTGGCGTTCAATTGTTTACAATTTCTCTCACGCTACTGGATTAAATGCAATACAAAAATGTACCATACTTTTATTGGAGGCCATAAAATATCCAGCACTCGTAAATATATTTTATAACTGTCATCAATTCTATGCATAATAAAATAAGTGCGAAAAGGAATTTAATGGCATCTCATTCAGGACACAATTATAAACAATAAGTAGTATTTTTTATCTCATACCGATAATGATTACTAATGTACAAAAATAAATCAAGGAACATTATTTATTAGTACCCAAATACGTATATGTACGTGTAAATACTGTCACCTTACAATCACAAGAGTTATTGAACTGCAAGATCACATTACAATACTATTTATTTCACATTTTTATTACGCACGAGTAAAAACAATACGTATTTGAACTCCATAACAAGTTCACGTAAAAAGTTCGCGTAGAACACTCGTAGCCGATTGGGTAGCGTTCGCCCGACACTCTCGACGCGACCGTAGACACTACGCTCAACGCCTCTACGGTTCGTAGCTGAAGCGTAGCAGTGCGACGTAGAGACCGACCGACGTTGAGTGACGTCACGGTAATGCGATTTGTGTTTTTTTTTTGTTGTTAACAAGGATTTATGGGGATCGCCGGGGAAATTGGGTCAAGTAAAAAGTTTGTAGATGTGTTCGAAGGAGGCATTTCTTTTGGTGTCACCCGAATATCCTTAAGTAAACGTAACTTTTTTAGCTTTGAAATATACATTTGTACAAAAAATTATTACATCAAAAATAATTATTTTCTTATCATTCAGAATTAAAATTTGTAAACACTATATACCTAATCACCATATATATAATTAATTTATATAAAATAAAAATGATAAGGACGTATGAGGATACATCCATTTATAACTAGTCCATGAATTTCTTTTGTAGCGTCATACATGCTGCATGTAAATATTAGTCTAAACAATAAACAGAATACTGTCTAATTTGAGTAAATTTACCTACGGGCTATCATTAATTACTTTTATCAGTAAAAACGAATTAAATGTGCCAATTCAGCTATACTTGAAAATTACTTTATAATTCGCATATTTGGAAATAAACATTTATATAATAAATTGCCCTGTATCTAATAAATATCATGTTATAGTAGGGGATACCTCAAAAATACTGAATATAGGTAAGACTATCATATATTTATCCATTTCCTCTATACTGACTGGCTTACTAGTCCATTTGTTAGTGACGCACACTGTTGAGCGAACATGTGGATTCGATTTCTATTCAGAAAAAATATTATACGATGAAATTCAACGCATAATCCGTACCTTGAAATGATAGGTTCATAGAAAGATAGACAAAAGAAAGAAGAAATATCGATAGGTAGAAGACTCTTTATTGTTTAAACCATAATATAAAAAGCATTACATTGTACAGACAATATTAATGTAAACAATGGACGGCCTTATCGCTTAAAAGCGACTTTATCCAAGAACCTCATTAGAAAAAAGTCACGGAAGGAATTATAAAAGAAGAGAACCGATAGGCGCAGAGGTTACAATAAAATATTTTATACATACGAGTACAACTAAGGAAAATGGAGAATCTCACCACCTATTCCATGGTATGTAAATGTAACTGGTGAAACGTGGGAGTGTACTACACTCCTCTGCCCATCCCTTCGGAGATTACAGGCGTGGTGTTGCGTTGAGTTACATTTGTAAAAGGAAATAGAATAAGAATAGTAATAAAGTTGTCCTGGGTACTATAAATATATACAATACATACATATACAATTTTAGTAGACGACACATAAAAGTTTATAAATACGAAATGGTAAATATCGTAATCAATTACATTCGGTATCGACTTTGATCGAACTTCGGTATTGTAATATTTCAGTCAAATAAACTCACTTAGCCACAGATGCTAGGAATTCGAAATGAAACAATATATGGACAGAAATTTAATACGATAGCTTTGACCTTCGTATACATCATATATTGAAGTAAGTCATGTAGTAAGTCAAATTATACACAAGGATTTAATATTATTTTAAGACAGATATTTTTACGTATTTGTATATTAAAAATCAATAATTCTCGTTATTACGTGTGGATAACATTGTAATTATACTTAAAACTAAGCGTTGTAATGAAATATAAACAAAAATATCTGACTAAACATTAATGCGGATTTTCTCTCACGGATCTCCGCCTAGCAGTGGGATATAAAAGGGGGTAGTTGCCAGTCAAGTGAAGCCATCTATATGTTAAGTCTATAATATTTTAAGGCTTTTTCGAATAACATATGTCAAGTACGTCAAGATGTGAGATAGTGCACGCTCAAGTCATCCAACATAATGATGTGTCAAAACATTAACGAGACGCTTACACATGTATATTAAAATAATATTATGGACGAGAGTGATGAACGTAGAAGTAGCACGAGAGGTCTGCACACTAGATGATTACTGTCCATCCCGTAAGGGACGTGGTGTGATGACATAATAATGGTAATGATACGGTAAGTAAATTATTCATAAGAACTATGTTACGCGTCTTGGTAAACGTGGCGTAGGACGCGCTCCGGTTAGGTGGAGTGATGATATACGCAGTGGCTGGCAGTGATTGGATTCGAAGAGCTGAAGATCGAGCTCAGTGCCGTGCCATTGGAGAGACCTATGTCCAGCAGTGGACGGGAATAGGATGATGATGATAACGTTTTGAAACAAAGTGGTTTAATTTTCTTGAGCAACAGGCAATATGCAACATACCTACATACATATACACCGTTAGTGTTTGTTAATACGTGTTATTGTTTAGAATAGCTGATAATTGGTAATAGCAAAATCAGCAAAAATGTGACTGTTGATATCATTAATCTCGTTAGTACGAGTGCAATGAATTATAGTTAATATCTGTCCTACTGGATACTGTTCACAGGCGCGTTGCTATTCTTCAGGACAGAAATGGGCACCCTACTGCACACATGTATGTACATACATCCTTCAGACATATAAATAAACGGACCAAGGATACCTATTCTTTTGTTGCATGATATTATTTGGTGTGCATACAAGTATTTGAAAAATTATGTCAGGAATGCAGTAGTTTTCAGAAAAAAGAGATCTGAAGGAGAAATGAGGAAATAATGAATGCGGAGTGAGTGCTGGTAGGTTAGTTAGTTATATAAAATGCCGGAACTATCCTATTAATTAGCGGTGCTTGTTAAGCAAATTGAATCGGTGACTATCTTGCCGGTACAATCTTCTATATTGTATTACATTGAGTAAATTAAAAATTTACCCACTTGATTAAATCAAACTGATAAATCACTTACTAGTCTAACATAATCAAGTTTATAACCTAGTGTAACTTATGATTTTTTTTCAAAAATGATGATCCAAACTACAAAAAGTATTTAAAAAACGATTAGGTGTTTCTTAGAAGATATAGTTTTCCACAGTTACAGGAGAAGCCTGTGCGCTGTAGTAGAACGTAAAGTGTGCGTCGTAGCAGATACATTAATGCTACAATTTCTATTTACCCTTCTTAAAATCGGTAAGAACAAGTGGAAAGGTTTCTTACTTCGCGAAAATATTTTTATCACAATGTATGTAGAGGCTGGATGAGGCAAACCGAGGACATGGTGCAATGGCGCTCGTTGAGGGAGGCTTATGTCCAGTGGTGGACTGAAACAGGCCGATGATGATGTATGTTACAACATTTTACTTTACTTTCGTTCCTGCTAAAAACGTGATAAAATCAAATGAGATGCTTACAATGTAATGTTTACATTTAGAGATTTGTGTGACGTTCATCGATCAACAATTACAATTCGAAGTTCAACAAAATCTAAATATAAGCCACAGAAATGGGACAACTGGAATGTGTGCTGCCCTATTTTAAATCACTATAGCCAACATCAATACATTAATCGAAGTCTCAGTGGGCGTGTACAATCGTAAAAATGATGATGGCAGCATCAAATATTTTGAAAGGAATACCTTTTATAAAGTGAGTAATAATTATTATCAAAATGTATAAGTTTCCATAAGGTTTTATATCTAAAATATTCTGGTCTGGCCAATATTTGAACATTGATTATAACCGAACAATTAGTTAATGGAATAGCATTTGGACTTTTTGTCAATTTAATCTTTGTTATCCTGTTACTAATTATTATTAAGTAAATAAAAGTTACTAGGCTCAGAAATTATACTACCCGACTGAGAACCAAGGTCACCGACATAGCTCAAAGGATTAGCTTGCTGAAGTGGCAGTGGGCCGGGCATATCTGCCGAAGAACCAATAACCGGTGGAGTAGGCGAGTTCTGGAGTGGAGACCGCGGCTCGGCAAATGTAGTGTAGGACGCCCTCCGGCACGGTGGGATGACGATCTGCGAAAGGCTGCAGGCAGATGCTGGATGCGTCAAGCCAAGGACAGGGCGCGATGGCGCTCATTGGGGGAGGCCTATGTCCAGCAGTGGACTGAAACAAGCCGGTGATGAAGAAATTATAGAAAGTTTTACAGGAGTGCCGATTTCTGTTAGTAAGTTTCATATTTTTTTACAATAGACTCGCTGGCTCAAATGTTTCATTAATTATGTTTTTCTACTCACATTTACTCTGGCACGCGAAATTCACAGAACGCAGAATACATTGGCAATAATACGCTGCGCTACGTTCTGTGATACCTATGTACTACCTACTTTTTATAAAATACAGTTATTAATTGTAAATGAGTATTTTATTTCAATACCTACCGCTTAGAAGTATAAATTTTAGTGTTTCCCATCACTAGTATTTCGATAACTTCAGTGCGTTATGGGGTCAATATGACACCACAAATTGTACCCTCTGTTTAGGACAAACTAAAGATGCGAGCTAAAAACGCTGCTAGTTGTAAGTTGCCAGGATGTCGAACTAGCATTCCTGAATGCTACTTCCAAATACTGTGTACCAAATAGTAATAAAAAATATTTATATCCAGAAGTTTAGGAGAGGTTAATTTGACCTCACGACGCTCTGAAAATAAGTCCTGTTTGGGTCAGAACTGCCCCATAACGCACCAGTTTAAAGTTTACATATAATGTGTTCGCAGTGAACGTGTTAAGCTGCTTCAGTATCGTTGGAATATAATTTAAAAGGGAACTATATACGACGCAGTTCATGACTCACAAGGATTGGATGACACATCATTTTACATTCTCTGTAGATTATGTTATAACAACCGACATCACAACGAACATATCTTTTGTTCCAGCGGTCTAAAATCTCGTTATATATGCGCAAATTACTAATAAATAAATGTAAAAGCCGTGTACATGCTTACATAATATCGTTGTGTACATAACTCGTGTATATAGAGTGGACGGACGCGAGTTCTCGAGGCTTGCACGTCAGCTTTTAATATTTGAGTAGCTTGCGTGTTTCGTACGGAGCGTTTTCAGTGATTTCCTGTTAAAAGCCGCATGATGCGTGCACACCGGAGCCGTTGGTAAGCTTCGAGTGTATCTATAAAAGGGCTTTTTAAACAGTAAACGCATATTTAAACTCACCCTTTTATAATTTTGGGTTTTTCCGTTTCAATTATATTTCGGCCAAACTAGTAACCGAATCGCTAACTGGGTCACGGATTTCGACTTTAAACTTTCCGCGAATGTAATTGTTGAAGTTGTTATAACAGTAATTGTAATGTTATACTGATTTCTTGCAATATCAACATCAACATCAGAATGAACATTAACATCGATAATAATATTTACATCAGCTTCGACATCAATTTAATATCTGTCACACTGCTCTGTTTAATATCAATCCCACTTCCGTATAGTATCAAGTACAGGATGGTTTAAAGCACTAAAGTCGGAATCAAGGAAAATCCTAAGAAAGCCTTCGTTTGGACTAGTTACACTGCCTCGCGTCTGTTCCTACAATACCCTTCAATTCATAACACCATAATAATATCACGGATTTAGTAATGTCCACAAGAAAAGTAGCTACGTAAAGTTTGTAAGGATTTATTATGCGCTCGGTGCTCTCTGCCTACTCCATAAGATACATAATAATCCGTAGAAATATAATAACAATAATAATAATAATATGGACAATTATTTCAAATACTATGTACGTCCCTAACCCACAAATTTTGACACCTTTGTGGAACAATGAATAAAAAGGTTAAAAAAAATTATATTATGCCAACGAGACTGCTACGTACAACTATGTATATTTCCTGCGTAGAATTGTATCGTTTGTTAGCTACAGTAGCTACATGTTTCCCGCCGTACAGTCGAGTGGCCTCTTAATTACATAACAAAAACGCTCCCCCATGTTCCATTCGGCACAAACGCTAAGAACGGCTTGCGGTTCAATGCCTTTATGTTCTGAAGAGAGCTGTAATCACATGAACGAGGCAGACATCCAGGCAGCGTTATTACGCTCTTTGTGTTTTTGCAAACGCGCACACAATGCTGCAATTTTCTATGTCAAATGAAACAAACATACCGCTTACATTCATCATAGAAAGCATCTAGTATGGTGTACTCTTTGCTTTAGATTGTTTCATGTGTTTACATTACTTATATTTAGTTTGTGTTTAGATAAGCCATTATTATTATTATATCAAATCATGGCGCCAGGCCCCTTTCGGATTAGGTTGGCAGAGAGTAACAAGTGCCAAATATGTCTATGTCCGTAGAGTTTGTTTCATCATTCTTACATAGGTATTGTACGAAATCCATATTACTGATATAAATAGATTAGTGAGTCTATGTTGCATGCTTTTTTGTCAAGGCTGAACCGATATTGACAAAACTTTTATGTAGAAGGTTTTTCAGGCTCTTTTAGGACACATAAGAAATTTTTTTAAAAGAACAAACCTCTCATAGGTTTACATAGAAAACTCTCGTTTACATAGAAAACGTTTTATTTATTGCATAACATTTATATTGTTGCAGAGCTACAAAATTACTAATCTAATTTTAATCATCATCATCAATTGTAACCAAATGAAAAGTAAATCATTCCATTTTTATATGTTCCAAGCAAAACAACCGAGTGGGCTCACAATAAATATATGTACAATACATGTAATTATATTAATAAATATCCTTTATACTTAGAACTTGCGCAAGCGTACCTACTTATATCAAAAATTAAATAATATTTTTTCAAAGAAATAAAACGAGTAACACTAACACATAGGTCCTACAGAAATCATGTTATTTGAAGGTATGTTTCATAAGTTAAAGCCATCTATCTGATTGAACGAATACAGAATTGAAATACATATATATCAAACTAATATACGATCCTGTTTTTAGATGTGTGTTACAAAGCACTGGCTGATTTGATACTAAAATCATTTTAATTTTTTCATTGAGTGTCAATTTCATAAATTGACACGAAAAAGGACGGACGTATTTTCTTGATCATTAAAACCAATTCCTAGAATATATGGTATAAAGATTTCATTTTATTTAATACAATTACAAATTTTAATTACATTTTGTTTTTTTAAATGCATTTCCTTAAATAGCTTTTCAAACATTTCAACTAGAAAAAGATTTTATTTTAAGGATCTTTTCATGTAACTAATACGAAGGCAGGAACGGACCGTACGGCTTTGTCTGGTTCGCTCCGTCAGCTAAAAGTTCTCTTTTGTCTATGCTATGAAGTTCTTTAGTGGGAAGTGCATTCAACGAGTAAATACTTTCGTTTTATTTTTAAATCTTCATTGCCTTTTTAATTACACTCCCACTGAGGATTTCTCGTGATTAATTAATGTTTCTATTTATATTCTTGCCTTTGACTGCCTCGGTGATCGAGTGGTTGCTAGCGTGAATGCCGATCGGGAGCTCCTGAGTTCAAATCCCGGGTCGGGTACTATTGGATTTTTCTAAAATAGAATTTCTATTAGTGACTCGGAGTCTGGGTCTGTCTGCTGTATGGCAATAGGCTCACCACCTATTCCATGGGATGTAAACGTAACTAGTGAAACGTGGGTATACTACAATCCTCTTCATACTCTTTAATTTACTATTTTATTTTATTTAATAGTACGGCGTTATTATGTGGGTATCGCTCATTGTTTTCATTGATTAGATTCAGTAATTTAATCTTGCTCATTAACTCTGAACAAGAACTCTAACTCTTTAAGAATTGAACACATGTGTATCAATTAAAGTCAACGCGATACTGAATGAAGAGAAAAGAACATTATTTGTTACACTACAAGAATAAAACCTACTGTGACGTAAAACGGAGGTTTAATTAGAGAATATTTTAATCAAAGTTGTATCTCATTTGTGCAGCTTCTGTAGTGAGAAGCAAAAATAGATTCTTTTTTATCAAACCTCACTTAGGGAATTTCACTATATTGTGCTTTATTTGCTAGCCCGAACTTGACATCGCGACGTGTTTGGTTATTCTATGAAAACACAATAGGCAGCACTGCTGGGTTTATTTAGCGTGGCATTATTTAAGAGCTGTGGAATACTGGGAAGTGTTGTCGATCAACTCAAAACGCCTTGCAATAGAACAATATAGCTAAAAAAACTACAAACTGAGGAGATACGTAAACGATAAAAGTCAATGGACACTGCCTGAAATGTAATGTTCAGCAGTTCATCTACAATGTTAAATAATTCTACATTGAAGCCTCTTGCCCAACCTTCCGCGATCTATCCGCGACTATCTCAAGCAAGTGGACGTAAATCTCTAGTTTCTTTGAATCAATGACAAATGTCGTCTCTGGACAATAATGGCTTCATTGCACCTTCCTTTGATTTGAGTTGATGATTATGATAGATAATTTGTTCTGTCCATAAATTGTGTATCATATTTTTTACAGGTTTTGCATTCTTAGATCTCGTACCATTATATCGAATAAAAAGGTACGAGACAATCGATCCTCAGTGTCGTATAAATCTTCATTTTCAACAACATCAACACCATCCCATTCATTGTTTCGTCCAGGACTAGGGGCTCCTCCGATAATGACAATGTTTAAATGCATATTCTATTGGTTGTTAATCTTTGAGGCCTCTTCTTGCAGAATGCCTGGCGACTTTTGCGCGGAGGGATTCTTTTTCCTTCTTTCATGTAGCGATTTGGTTTCGCGATCCAGCGGGGTAAGGCTTCCAGCATATTAGGAGTCATCTGTCATACACAATTACAAATAGTTTATTATCGATTTATATATAATTTTGTACGTAGATAATCTAGTATTTTTTAAACTTATATTATAGACGATTGTACAATACGGATTTTCTAACTTAGATTTTCTAGTGAAAAATTATTGTAATGGCGATTACGCCTGGATCTGTGCCCGGTGTATGGCAACGACTCACCACCATTCCATGGAATGTAAAACGTAACTGGTGAGTCGTGGCGGTATTCTACACTCTTCACCCTGTCTCTTCGGAGATTATAGGCTTGATATTACAATTTTTTCTCGGCAACATATATTCTACTCAACACGCTGGACATGCAAAGAATTTTTTCTACCAATAGGTTCGGAAACAGATAGATGAGCTATATTTCTTGCTTCCGTAGGATATTTAACAGTAGTTATTAACGGCTGGAAATGTGGCTTAAGTTTGAACACTATGGTTAAATACCTACTTTACATAGAAAAATTGCCGAATTTGCTCATAGACCTCTCAGTACTGATTGGTATGTTTATTGGTCTCTACCTTATACCCTTAGACCCGCTTGCTTATCTCCACCCTGTGTCTATCTTATTTTAATAACACAGCAACGTAAAAAAAACGTCGTTTAATATCACTTTTATACTAAAAGTAATATTTATCGGCAAAATTTTATTCATTTCGCAACTTGCTTATATCCAGTCACCGCTATCCAGGGAGAGTTTGCACCAAGTTTTCTAATATAAGGACATGTGGAACATGTGTTGTGGCTCAAATATCGGCTATTGCATAATACGTAACATAGTCGCTCGCATGTTGCGCGAGACGAGCAGATTAGATGTACCCGTCCTCTTTATATTATGTATAATCCAGACTAAACGTAGTTCCAAACAATACTCAAACGCTAGAAATATACACAAAATAAATAATCCAAGCAGTGATAGCCTAGTGGTTTAGAATTCGGCCTTTCAGAGGGAAAGGGGGCTGGGGTGCTGGGTTCAAATCCATGGCGCGCACCTCTGTACAAAAGTGCGTTTTAAATTTAAATATCACTTGCTAACGGTGAAAGAAATTATATCCTGAGGAAACCGGCACACCTTACAATTTATATAAAAAAAATATATTTTCTAAGATGTGTGAAGTCTGCTAACCCGCACTTGGCCAGCGTGATAGACTATGGCCTTAACCCTTTAAATATGAGAGGAGACCCGTATTTCAAAAATCATGTTTTTTTAAACTTAGTTACAAAAGATGGCCCGAGTCTAGGGTGATGGTGTCCTCCCCCTCTCTACGGAATTCATATAAACCCAGATATAATTTTAGAGTACTTACATATATTTATCAGCTTCACCAGCCGGCGTTCCCGGCGAACAACTATTTGGTGGAGCTGGGTTAATATATGATCCACTACGAAACAGGTTGGAGGCTGAGAAGGTTGCAATATCACTGTTTATTTAATATAATTTACCCATTTTTAAATTTAATTAACAAACAATTTTTTTCTTAATAAAACTATAGACTTAAAACGGTAATAAGTAAAAGTAAAAACGGATTTCGTTTTGTTTTCGAAACATAATTAAATAAAACATAATTAAAATCAATCAATGTTCATGTTGTATGTAAAATTGAAATATCTTAAACAAATCCTAAAATCCGCATCCGCGGATGTCAGCCTCTAATAATCCGCATCCACATCCGCGGATGTCAAAATTTTGACATCCGTAACATCCCTAATACATATGCATATTCGTTACGAACTAACTATGAAAGAATTCAAAAAACTATAATTCGAGGACGAATTACAATGTCATTTTCTTTAAACATTACTTGCCAAAAGCGATTGAACTTATGAAATTGAAATTTGACATAAAAACTTGTTACAAAATTTGTAAGAATTTCAATAAAATAAAAAATATATTTCGACCGGCTTTTTCTTCGGTCCACTACCCTGCCCTCATAATGTGGAATGTTGTAATGAACGTTTTTTTCGAATTTCTGATTATAATGTGGCGTTTCTTAACTTTCAAATTATTTTGCAGCCTGCAACCGCGTCAGTGCCATGAGCGCGTGTTTTATATTGAATGTATTAAATACCTAATTATATTATATTCATTTATATAATTAACACTACTTGTTTTCCTTTTTAACTTGTTTTATCTAAGAACTTTCCGAGGTGGTCCGCATTTGACTTTATAACATATTGAAATTCACGTTAGTATCATTCGCCTGTTTAGAATACATACATAATCAGTGATCAAACGGTAACCATGGTTTAAACGAACGTTTTGTGCACACGGTTTATTCGCCACAACATTTTATTTAACGTACAATGACAAGTTATAACAGAAACACTCTAGAAGGATATTGAACGACTCGTAGTGGAAATTAAATTTTTTCTATAATAATGGGAATGGGAGGAATATGTTGATGGTACCGTATACATAAATAAACAATCGTAAAATAAAGTCTAATGATTTACAATGGCGGTGAAATGACTGGATAGCCGTTTTTCATTGAAGTTTATGACAGTCTATCTAGTAAGACTATATTGGACATACAAATGAAGATTTATTGAAAGAATTAAGCTTGTTATAACATTGACCGCACAATACAATTTGCTGTCTAAAACGAGACATATTAAAATATGAAGAAAAAAATTAACAGAACTAAAAGAATTTTTCAGTTACACATTATGTATATATTATTACATAGGCATAACTTATATAAAATCGGAGATGAGCCGATACTTCCAACTGAAGTTATAAATAATTTTAAAACTTTATCTGCTACGACTTATAGATAACCTCTTTTCCAGTCACTAGTCTGCTGCAAAAGAAACCTTTAGCAGTAAACAGTACCTTTATACAGATCTCTTTCCGTTCTATTAGTTTTTCATTTCCCCTTTAATTTTTTTGTAATCATGAATAATTATTAATAAATGATAACAATCTATATAAAAATAAGCATCCCTTATATACAGTATATACCTTATAATATCACATTCATCAATGCTGCATGATTTAATTAAAAATGTAATATAAGTCATATCAAGGATATTTCCAAACATCTGTTAACAAAAGGGGATTATCAAAACGGGATTATTAACTCGTGATGCCTCGAGTGACTGCCTCGTTGGTCGTGTCGGTTGCAAGTGCGACTGCCGATCGGGAGGTCCCGGGTTCGAACACTACAAAATTTTCTAATTTATATTTTCTAGTAGTGGTTCGGAGTCTGGATATGTCCCCGATGCATGGCAATAGGCTCATCACCTATTCCATAGTGGGACGTAAACGTAACCAGCGAAAAGTGGCAGTGTTCTGCATTCCTCTGCCTACCTCTTCGGGGATTACAGGCGTGAAGTTACGTTTGGTTGTATTAAAAGTTATTAGTATTATTCAAACAATAACCAACGGTGTGGCAATCTTAAACATGGTATTCAAAAGAAAAGGTCAACCCGTTCGTGATGTTTATTCCGCGTTCAATCAGTTACAGGAGCACATCAATAACACGGGAACAATACAGTGAAACGTGTGGATCTTTTTACAGATATGATCGTGATTTGTGACCGTGTTGTTCTTAATACATTATGAGACATTCTCGAACATTCGTGCAATAAAATTATTGAGACTTTAAAAAAAGATTTACAGCTATTTTGATATGCATGTGAAATAGTGTATTAGAACTGTTTTAGGTGTCGAGAATTACGTTTTTACTATACAAATGCACACACACAACACACACATACAAATACGCACACAATTTAAACATTGTTACAATGACTAACTTGAAAAATATATTATTGCTATTATGTTACATCATCACGCCGGATCCCTTACTGAATGGGCAGAGACCATGGCGTATTAAATTTCTCTATCCTTGCATAACTAAAGAACTCTTACTAGCTACTAGCTAACTACTACCTCTAGCGGGGGCTGGTTTTAATACGCAATTTCCGGAAAATACATCATGATGCCATACTCCTAACACAAATAAAGTATTTATCATTTTACCGTTATAAGTTTCGTAAGTATTTAAATACCTGATTATAAGTTTATACCAATTTAACTCACGAAAGCTTATTCGAGATAGCCCAGCGGTTTTCATTGAAATCTCGGTGTAATCGGGGGTAGCTTATGAAGAATGATTGCTAAGGGCTAAAAAACATATGTGTCTTCAAATGAACGATAATTGAATCCAAACTTTTTTTAAAAAGTCAGATCAACGCATTTCATATTTCACTTGAAATAATTGGACAGTATTGGCTGATCAATGGAGTTTTCAAAATGTCATTAACACATGAGGTAATTACATACATTTCTTCCTCAAGACCAAGGCGAGAACTTTAATGCTATAGGGAACTGTCATTTGCACAATGTGGGCAAATGTCATGACAACGAAAGGTAATGTGCAATTAAAGTATGGTTAATAACACAGCAAATGTCATTAACAAGCAATCACTGTTTTTTGTTCCCACAGTCACACGAATATATATATTCGTGTGACTATTTATATATAATACAAGCTGACCCGGCGAACTTCGTACCGCCTAACAATCTGTTTCTTTGCTCTCGCATTTTAAATCTCTGCTATCTGTTACAATATTCATTTTAAAGACAAGAATGCTAGATGACGTTGAGGTAGCTAGATTTCGAGTTTTGCTTGAGAGAAGTTTAACAAACAAACGTACATTCGCATTAATAATATTAGTAGGGAAGTAGGGATATATATATATATATATATATATATATATGTATATATATATATGTGTATA
>DWMG01001261.1:0-15666 GCA_018244855.1 Elbella merops
ATATGATCCACTACGAAACAGGTTGGAGGCTGAGAAGGTTGCAATATTACTGTTTATTTAATATAATTTACCCATTTTTTAAATTTAAATATTAAACATTTCTTTTTTCTTAATAAAACGATAGACTTAAAATGGTAATAAGTAAGAGTGAAAACGGATTTGGTTTTTTTTTTTCAAAATATAATTAAATAAAACATAATTAAAATCAATCAACTTTCATGTTGTATGCACTTAAAATTAGAATATCCTAAAATCCACGGTTGTGAGCCTATAAAAATCCGCATCCGCGTCCGCCGATGCGGATCTGGATCCGAACATCCCTAGTCTATACACTTACGTGCAGAACGTGTTTGTTGGTGTGTATTATTATATGCATTTATATGTTATAAATCTAACTGATGACATTGGGAATTTCCATAATGATCAAATCACTTAATGTTTTTGCTAGCCCGCACCCAATAATATCTGTGTATTATATATCGTTTATTTTGGATTTAAATTTTCCTTATAAATTATACCGGATATCCGTTTAAACATTTTATCAAGTATTTCGACATAATCATGGTAAAATGTATTATGTTCATTGTTAGAAATCTATATATGATTATGTATGAACAAGTGACAGGCATGTAAATGCTTGATGCAATGTTTTTATTGTTGTTAATAGAGAATCTGCATTTGAATCATCTATTTAACATACCCTGTAATTATAAAAGAATTATGTTACTATAAACGCGCTCTCATTTTTTAGATGCTATTGGAGAAGAGGCTGTGCGTCCTGGGCGCAGAGTTGTCGGAGCTGGACACGTTCGAGAGGCTGCTCAGGTCCGCCGGCTCTCTGTTGAGGCTGCTACAATGTTTTCAGGTAAGAAATCTTTGTGGGTTTTTGAACTGCAGAGACGCCAATAGATACTAAATCATTGTACATATAATAATAGAATATATTATAAAGTTGTTAAAAAGATTCCGTGTTATTGTAACAAAAAAAACGGAAATGCTTTTTGTGATCATAGCCAATTTTAATAGTAACATCCGGGGACAGCTTCACACACGACGGCAAACTAAGCGGAATACACAGTTGATGAACCATACATAATTATATATTTTAAAGTACACATTGGCCGTGGTCGGGAATCGTACCCAAGACCGCCAGCAAAACATTGAGGGCCACACTAACTATTTGATAACAGAGACAGCTTTCTTATACAAAAGTAACAGGTAAACCAGGAATTACTCTGAGCATGAAGTCATGGTTAGTATCCACATTCTGTCAGTCCACTGCTGGACATCCCTTCCCTAAGGTGCCTTTGTCCATGATCCTCACACTACGCTTGAGTAACTTTTGAAATTAGCTAATCCGATGAAATATGCGAATGTATTAATTTGACAGCTGCGGATTAGTATAGACAAGGTTAACATTGCTAGAGTTGCCATGGTAACCGTTTAAGAAATAATAGGTACATATATACCGCCCTATGAGCCGGTGCTTACATTTTCATACTATACACAAATATGTTCTCTTTACTCGCGCGGCTTAGGAATAAATCAATTTATACCGCCGGCGGCTGTTTCCCATGTTAGGAGAACGTTTACTTACACCGCGGGCAATTTTGTTTATAGTCCATGGAGTATAAGTTGCCTCGTGAGGTTAATTAAACGGTGCAATGTAGTTTATGTTCCTGGAAATACCAGTATATGGATTAGTTTTTTTTTTACAATGCCAACGGCTCTCAAACTGGGAAGAGAATAATTATAATATTTTGCCTAAATACTGATATAAACATTATACGTTCCTGAATAGATATTTCTATGGATAGGGGTGCATCTAGACCTAAAACAAATTTTTGATACTTATCTTTCAAATACTTGTCCTTCGCGGGATTGAAACCGACACCTCCGGCTTGACAGGCAGCAGTCAGTTACTAATTACTAGAGCACCGAACGATTCTTTTATAGTCTAATACTAGGAAAAGTTTAATTAAGCACTCACGGCATTGGGGTGTTGGTAAAGCAAAAACTTTTGTGACCTTATAACAACTATGCACAGCTCAAATGATTGCTCCCAATGTGATCATCTCCCGGAAACTTAGTTTCTATGTGATTATTTATGGCCCAGTAGCTTCCCATTAAGCTTTGTGACAGCCAAACATTATCCTATTAAATAAAAAAATTTAAATAGCATAATGATTTCATGCAATGCCATGTTCGTTGGTTCCTTTCGTGTGCAGTCGTTCCTCGTGTTTCGTGTTTTTAAACGACAGCAAAAATATATGGAACTACTAGTGGCAAAAGTCGAGTGCGTACTTGACCTAGGTCGGTTCCACTCGAAGTTTTATGAGCTCTGAGCCTTGATTGTGCGTGCCGCGTGTACGAGTAATGAAGAAAAACATGCTGATTTTATAAAATTGTAAACGTATTATGTCGCAGCAATGAATTATTAAATTAATTAATTCTCATTACTTCATTTAATTAGTTTAATTCTATTGTTAGCTTGTTATTTTATATTTTCCCACCTCAGGTGTCAATTAAAACCGAGCAGAGTATTTGTGATATTATCAACTGATATTATTATTTTTGTTACAGTAAGATGACTAGTCCTTGTACGTAATTTAACGTTTTCTAACAATGTAGTTGAAAAAGTACGAATAGCATGAATATGGGATAGTAAAATAGATGGTATGGCGATTTCTTGCTGCCTTTATTGACGCCTATCTCTCGGCAGAGCACTGTGCTTCTTCCACTTTTCACTTATTATTTCTTATACGTCCTATAGAATACGGATTGAATATAATGTCATACATAGGGCACAATTCCAGAGTCCAAGCTATTACTGGGAATTTCCAGTTTGAAACACGCAATAATACAATAACCGAGGACAGAACCTAGGACCTCTTGCTCAGCAAGTCGCGTTTGCAACCACTAGACTAACGGGGCAGTCATATACATATGTACATATATATATTATTTTTTTATTCATTTTCAATTAGGGCTAAAGTTCAATTTGAAGTTAAGTCAAGTTCCAGTTGAACGTAAAATCACAGACTCAATAAGGAGTAAGTAGATTACACTATTCACCACGCGACGAATTAATTTTTAAATATTATAACAATATTTAATAAACTTGAGATGAGCGCATTCAAGCGCCAAAAGCACGCAAGAATAATGTCGTGTTAATCTTATACTTCCACATCGTGTACTTCAGGCTTTCATTAACACGTTGTCTAAGTGGGCTTACGGATAATAGAATATGTGTACATTACGACCCACGCAGCTGAAGCATTAATAGTAGAGCAAGTTTTGATGTTTAGGAGACACGCACACATACAACTACAACGGGGTTGATGGTTCCAATATAGGATCTACCTAGAGTATCTACCTATACATATGGAAAGAGTTAGGTTCTCGGCGAAGTCTGGATCTGAATAACGAATTGGGAATCATTTCAGAATGTAGTTTCTTTCCCATAGCCCCATAGCCCTTACACCGTTCCCTCGTCCCTGGTTTCAGGGCGTATGCAATCTGATATCACTTAAGTGAAATATCTATTTTAAATTTAGGCGTTTCCTATTTTTCACTTTTTCTCTCTTTTTCTATGTCGACCTTAATATCTTTTACTGTGTTTATGCTCATTCGTTATAAGAAGTAATTAAAGTAGCTTTAAACCGCGAAGTCACTTTTAATTCCCACCGATAATCCATCACGTAGCTTACATATATATGGGCATAAAACATGCTATATTGTCATGGACCGGACGTCGTCGGGACAGCGCTTCTGGTCGGGACGGGCAACGATCGATTCTCGCTCTACGTTTATGGCGAGTGCAGGTTTTTAACTCGTCCAAGACTCTACAATGTAGAGCGCGTGTTGCTGGCAACATTGTTGAAGCGAACCGTTTTAAAAGTTCATAATGACACCTGTTTACATTGTCCGTGTAATAACCCCTCGAGTTTTTGTTATGATCTGTTACACGACTTCGTTTTACCCAAAAAGGTAAAGCCTTAAAGTCGCAAAAGGTGTAAGGAGTAGTCACGAGTTCAAAGGATTTTTAAAATGTTTCATACTTTACATTCTACATTAAATGTCACGCGCTCAAATATTTCGTTATGATAATTAATTTTATAAATGTTAATTGGTTGTATATTTAGTTATATATGTACATGAAGAAATGAATGACGACATCATTAATGTTTTTCTTTTCTAATTAACAATCAATAGTATTTTCAACGGCCGCCTGTTTTAAGATAAGTGAGTACAGAGAACCAATGAAGTTTTTTATTTGGTACACAACTTGACTTGGGGGCAACGATGTAGTACATATTTGTATGCATTTACATTGTTACAGCTCTAGCAAATATGGCAGATGAAATGTTGATAAATGTTCCTCAATAAATCTCACGTAAATTGTTCATGTACGTTTCCATCGACATCGCTTGATTTGTAGCGTATTGTTGTAGTTTCTCAACATTTCATAGGCAACTTCAATGTTTGCAGTAGACTAGTGACGAATTATAAAAGTAACAATACAAGCAGACTGCTAGACATCACTCGAATCGTTTTGTGTTTATACATACTCGTACGTACTGTTATTAGTTCTGCTAAACGTGGCATAAAATGTTTCTACAGAGTCAGCTGCGTCTAATCTGTTTGTAATGTTTTAATGGAAATGTATAAAGAGTGAAATAATAATATTGATGTAATATCTTAGAAATGTCTCATACGTGGTAATCTGATACCTTATTAGGTTAAATGTTTATTATACGCATGTTTAGATACTGTCACAGAACATGCATTCATGGTCATCATGAAAATAAAATAAAAAAAATAATATAAATAAAAAATATAAATAAAAAATAAAATAAAAAAAATAAAAAAAAAAAATAAAAATAAAAATAAAAAAAAAAATATTCTTC
Organism: Elbella merops; assembly: GCA_018244855.1. Lineage (NCBI taxonomy): Eukaryota > Metazoa > Arthropoda > Insecta > Lepidoptera > Hesperiidae > Elbella > Elbella merops. The sequence continues at coordinate 4,911 of DWMG01001261.1, forward strand.
CTGGTTGTAAATCGAACCCACAACAATCTTACCTACACCAACAAAGCAGTCAAATAACTATCTCAACAATAAAATTGAAAAGCGCCTCAGAGATGGTCAGGTGGTTTTAAATCGAAATATCGAATCTATGTATGTCTGATTCGAATTTCAAATACTGCAATCTGATTCAAATTTGGAATGTATTTTCGGACATTCGATTCGTTGTATTGAATATTCGTACATCCCTTATTAAATACTGATTTATATACATAATACACGTCATGTAAAGTGACGACAGAAAAGATGTTGTTGGCGAGGTGACAAGTGACGAGAAAATACGCAGTGATGTATAAGCGATTCCTCTGTATACAACCGATAAAAATAATTTCATTTGACAACATATGCGCGCGCGACCACATGACGTGTGTATTGTTTAACACGTATAATACCTAAATAAACACCGCAATAAAAGACACATAATTATAATGCATATAGTATGAGGTAACTATTAGGCAACACGAGAAGGAACTATCCGGCAAGAAAGAGCGGGACGGATCGTAACTATATTTTTTTACTTGATAGCTGTAACAAAGAATATTTAATTGAAGGATGAGGTACACAAGAAAACTGTAAATATTCAGGCTGTGGCTAATAAGCGGGAGTAGGAGAGGGATATGAGAAAAATACAAGAAAAGAGACTTACAAAAAACAAGATAAGCGGCGACCCCAAAACAATTGTAAACACGAACAGACCAGAGAAACGATGATATAAAACAAAGCAACGTGATTTGTTAAATCGTTTCTGAAATTAATGTAACCGTAAAAGAAATATACTAGGAAAGTTTACAACACCGACGTGATATACGAGTCCAATATACGATTTCGCTCCAATTTCCTCCCGATGCCGCGAAAGAACTCTTATCCATTAAAACAGCAAGGAAGTTTACAGGCGAGTTTTTGCGGTGGATTTTGTGAAAAAAGTTTAGCACTAACGTTTTTAATCAATGATATTTTTTAATGGTTCTTTTGTCTTTTGATTAGGTACGCTATATTGCGTACATATAAAGCCCAGCATCTTTTACAATTTCCTCTCTGTTTTTGTCGCTCTCTTCCTCTTTTTCTCACTCTGTCTTTCTGTTTTTTATTTCTTTCTCTATATTCGTTAACGTGGTGACGCATCACGCTACTAGAACCATACTAGGGATTTTCTTCGATTGATCATGTGTACAAATTTAATTGTAATAAAATTCATTGGAAGATATTCGACTACAATGTAGACAACGGGTAATAAAAGCTTGAGACGTTGATTTACAGTTTGTACACGATGTTTACGGTGGCTGTGTGTGGTGCAGCTATAAATACCTCTCCGTTGAAAGCAGCCAAGTAGCTAAATAATTGCAAATGTTATTTTCATCATATTCATCACTACGCTGACATACGACTCCTTCGCGCAAAGACTTAAAGTAACTTAAACGCGTATTTTGTGTAAAATCGTGGTACTTTGTATTGGGGACACCGGTTTAGATGATCGGGGGCAAAAAGTCAATTTTCTTTTCGAAGGTTCTGGTTCTCCATTTGTATACAGAATTTCATTGAAATTTATTTAGTTGTTGAGCTGTGAAAATAAAGTTGCTTCCAGACTGCGATTATTATTAATAATGGATGGTTAATGACAGCCTCGTTGGTCGAATGATTGGAAAACGCGACTATTGATCGAGGGGTCCTGAGTTTGAAACTCGGATCCGGTACAATTGGATTTTTCTAACTTATCGTTTCTAGTACAGGTGATTAGTAGTTACTCAGAGTCCGCGTCTATCTATGCCCGGTGTATGGCAATAGGCTCACCACTTATTCCATTGTGGAACTGCTGGTCCATTTCCCGTGAAACATGGGAATGTCTTACATTCCACTGTATACCTCTTCGTGGATTACCGGCGTGACGTTAAATTTGGATGCTTAATTTCCAATTACCTTCATTATGTACTTTTTTTTTCAACCCACTACAATTCCACTGTTGGAATACGGGTCTCCTCTCATATTGAGAGGGTTAAGGCCATTATGTATTAGAATAAAGTAAGTTTTTTCGTGTTTACTTAACGAGTATGAGTCATCTCTCATAGGATTTTTTGTCATCTATTGAATCATTGTTTCATTTTTATTATACTTCGCTGGTATATTGTACTTTAAAATATGACGCGGTACATTTATTTTCCAATTGGTATACGTGTTATTGCTCATAAGAATGGATCGTGAAGTATTCTTTATGGCTGAAGGAGCCTCTAGATACCTAATGTTGTCATTGCCTTTTTAGTATTAAACCCAATATTAAGTATTATTACTAGTTATAGCGGTGAAGGTAAATATAATAATGAAATATACACATATTGGGAGTTCTTTACAATGATCTGACGTGCGAAACCCATCAATCTGTATGAAGCCAGTGCCAGCAGACAGTCAACTATGTCTATAACCTATCTCTATAAAACGGCTAATCTCAATAAAACGGCTGATGATGATCATTTCAAATGTGGAACACAACATTTAAATGTACACTTACTTATACGTATAAGTTCAAGCGACTATTTATTTACTTACACATTATATTGTTTCTAGAAAGGTCCACGCGTTGTCAAATAAAAAAAAAATGTGTCATTTCACAGAAAATTTGTTGAGCGCTGTTAACACTTTGATCGCCGAAAAAAATTACGGAGCGGACCCAATGACATGACTGCGTCGGCGTTTTAAGGGTAGAGATTTATTCTCAGCGTCTCCCTCCCGCAGGCCGTGATCGAACATGGATCGAAGCTGTCGTCGGAGCTGGCGGGCGCGTACATCGCCCGCTGCTCCAGCGCCACGCACTCCAAGGACTCACTCATACAGCTCGGGCTGAGATTAGGTGTGGTTTTAATCTCATTTGACTCACACTGGCAGTATTGATATTGCGTTTTGTAAGGAAATTCTATAGAGATTAATAAAGCGTTTATTCGATCTCTTTGCGTAATATGATTGTACTTTTTAATTTTATAAAGCCATCGTTTGATATTATGGCGTTATACTATGTCACCATGAAAGGAGATGGATCTTCAATAGTACAATGAAATTATGATGTTGATGATGATTTAGGTTAAAACATGCACACTAAAACGATAAGAGATCAATGAGGACTTTTTCCAGCGATAACGAGAAACCCTATGTAGTATCGAATACACCAAATTTTACTTATCGACCAACATATTACTCAACAAGTCTTTGGTTCTGTAAGACTCATAACGTTCCTTATTCGAAAAATTTTACAATTGTAGAACTATTAGAACCTATACCTAGAAATAAATAAATTCCCCTACTTCAGGTGGCTTCCTTAACGAGGCGGGCTGGTACGCGGACGCGGAGCGCGTGCTGATGCAATGCCGCGACATCTGCCAGGCGCAGCCGCAGACTACCTACAACATACGCCTCACCCTCGAGTGCTGTCACAGGTAGACTGTTATCCTGTTCACTTTTCTCTAACGTCTCTTAGTCGACATCATTCTCCAACTTCTCAGCATTCCTTCGTACTGATACTGCATGTGTTATTTAAAGCACACCACAATATTTCAGTTAAGCTTTGATTTGATATTTGTTTACTTGTACCCAGAATATATCAGTCTAATAAATAAGCAACAAGTACACATTTCGTTGCCGTAGGCTGTTGAACACACAGTCGGCGTACTGCTGCTTCCCAGCGGCGGCCGACACGTACTCGTTGGCGCTGCGGCTGCTCGGGCTCAAGGACGTGAGCTGCACGCGGCTGCCGCGCGGCGTGCTGGCCGCCACCGGCTGCCGCGACGCCGCGCTGCAGACCGACGCCGACGAGCGCCCTGACACGCCCGACACTACTGACACCGACAGGTGAGTATCAGATCGGATACTTCACAGATGGTACTCGTATTTTAACGTGCGTTCTTTCACGAAAAATTAATTTAAAATTTAAATGTATTCCTTAGTATTCGCCGTGTAGTATATGTATATATTGAAAATATGTATATTGCAGGTAATTTGTAGTGCGTAATTATCAGAATCTTATCCGTCATCTGATTATAAGGTTATGATATTCTTGTCATGTCACCTGTTTATGAGATTGTAACATCCAGTCACTTGAATTTATGAATAAACGAATGCATGTATTATTAGTGTAAATATATATTGTTTTGTATGGATCCTTAGATGTAAGGAGATTTTGGACGGTGAGCAAGAAAGCGAGAGTGAGAGCACGGAGGAGGAGGCGGGCGAGGCGTGCGGCGCGGGCGGCGCGGCGGCGTGGGGCATGTCGGCGCTGCTGGCGCGGCTGTGCAAGGAGTTCAGCGCGCTGTTTTTCGTGCGTTGCGATTACAGCGCCGCGCACGCCTGGAGCATGCAGGCGCTGGCGCTGCTAACGCCTCACACGCCCGCCAAGTGAGCCACTCTACTGTTTGCGTGTTACCGTGCACAACGAACCGTGTAGCGCGCGATGTCTCCAATGTATACATAATTAGGAGTATTTTATGCGATGTTGCCGCACATTACAGTTTAATTTACATATTTACAACATAATAATATGTTTATTACGTTTGTCATCTCGACTACCACTTTACATACGAATGTAGCACAGCAATTAAAAATCATAGATTAAACCATGATTGTCGTGCGTTTTGTTCATTGTTCTAAAGTGACAATTATCATAACGTAATTGCAGGATCACCATCGAGGTCCTTCGCGCCTGCAGCAAGGCGTGCGTGGTGAAGCGGCGGTTCAGCGGCGCGGGGCTGCTGGTGCGGCAGGCCGTGGCGCTTGCGCGCCGCGCCTTCGGCCCGCGCCACCCGCGCTACGCCGCCGCGCTGCTTGACTACGGCTTCTATCTGCTCAATATCGACTCCATAACGCACAGCGTCGCCGTCTACGAGGTAATGTGGTCCGTGACCGTAGAGGGCATCTCGTAGCGCATCAATCGATACGCAAGCAACGCCCGGCTGGGATCGATTACGGCTCAGCAATGACTGCGTCGAAACACATTATCAGCGTAGTTGTATTACGAGGTGTCTCGTAGGCGATACTTCATAACGGATTAACCAACACTTCTGCTACGCCGCCCCACCCTTTGGCTACGACTTGTATTAGTTTAACATGAGTCCGCAGCGTACTATTTATTATACGTATTAGTATGTACTATCTTCCGTTCTGCGCGGAGGATATCTCGTAGCGCAATAAAGTCGCATGCGCCGATGCGGAGATCTAGATTTTTAACACATTATACATTTATAACACCTATCGACGCAACGTTAAAAATTATTTTCCTCCACGATAAAATGCGTTAATAGATGGATGTGTAATATAAATGGATGTGGGTACGCAGGAGGCGCTGGCTACACTGCGGCGCGTGTTCGGGCGCAGCAGCCTGCACGTGGCCACGGCGCAGGAGGACCTGGCCTACGCGCTGTACGTGCTGGAGTACTCGTCGGGCCGCTTCTACAAGGCGCGCGACCACGCCGAACGCGCCATACGCATCATAGAGGTATCCGGCCTTGCCGTTTTATTATTTTTTTATCATTGTATGTACATATATGTATGTGACCCATTTCAGCATGTTTTATTTTCGTGGGAGTGAAATAAAGTGTTATAAATTATGATTTTTTGTGGAAGAATAGAAATATCTCATTATAAAGGATACCGTTGATATTTTCCCAGAACCTGGTGCCGCCCGACCACCTGCTGCTGGCCTCCGCTAAGCGTGTGAAGGCGCTGATCCTGGAGGAGATCGCGCTCGACACACCGGCCGGACAGGATATGAGTGGTAATAGATAACAATTGTATTTTGCTCCTGGCCACTTGCCTACAATGGCTCTCTCCGATGTCTATTTACCAGTATGGTTTTGTTTTCACTATCAACTAAATTAAACCTACAATATCTATTCATCCTGGATGAAATCACGGCGGAGCAAAATTTAGATCTCTCGTTCTCCCTGTAGCCAGTATTCCTATGATAAATGTATTTACAGGAAATATTCGCAATGGACAGTTATTATTTTATGCTCAATGAAGTTAAGTTTCATTGAGCCCATACTGTACTTTTGATGACGTGTTTTATCTATATAATTATTTCCTTTCTCATCATCAGACTGTAATTATATTTTTCTATATATATATATATCTCCTTATAGGCTTTCAGGTAAATATCGCTATGTAGTATTAAATTGCGTTTTGTTCATGTAAGTGTTAATGTATCACATATGTTGTGCACTGTGCATGTGTCCAACACAAACAGTGGTGTGTCTCATGCAGAGCCAACGCTGCTAGAGGAGTCGGAGGCGCTGCACAAGGCGGCGCTGGCGCTCAGCATGATGGCTTTCGGGGAGAAGAACGTGCAGACCGCCAAGCACTACGGCAACCTCGGCCGCCTCTACCAGAGCATGCAGAAGTTCCAGGTACCGCCGCATGCTCTGCTGATATTACGTAGTACATAGCAAAATTTATTTCATTTCTGTTCAAGCGGTATTAATTCAATACAAGGTATAAAATCCTATCTGTTACTTAAACGTTTATTATAAAGGTTTATATGTGGGTGGACTCAGATGGTGTAGAAAAAATATGTTTTTAATGAAATATGGCCTGGCGTCATGGTACCTATGTCATGATCTTTAATAATTATAAATGTTATTGCAGGACGCGGAGACGATGCACCTGAAAGCGATCGCGATCAAGGAGGAACTGCTGGGCGCGGAGGACTACGAGGTGGGGTTGAGCGTGGGCCACCTGGCCTCGCTGTACAACTACCACATGCACATGCACCGCGACGCCGAGCAGCTGTACCTGCGCTCCATCGCCATCAGCCTCAAGCTGTTCGGCGAGCGCTACTCCGGCCTTGAGTACGACTACCGCGGCCTCATGCATGTGTTCACGCAGCTCAAGCGGCATGACCAGGCCGACCACTACAACGCGCTGCTGCAGCACTGGCACGGTGCGCACATTCATCCTACATATACCTTGCGTTAATACAAATTTAATTAACGTACTATTTCCACATTTCAGAACTTAGAGAACAATCAAAGGCGGAGCAGCAGCCGGCGCTCGGCTCGGAGCAGGTGATCCCGCTGGAGGAGCTGCAGTCCAAGTTCTTTACGCCCAACGACTGAACCGGGCGCGGGAACCGACAGGATTGCTCAACCGTCGCCTCACCTCCTATAAGCTACAGTTGTCGGCATTTAATTTAAGCAACGTCTCTGACTGCTTTGGTTTGGCTTGATTCGTTCGCCAACACCTGGGCTCTTTACGTTGGTCTGCACGCAGCAATTGAGACCAGAGCAGGTGTTAAGCCAGCGCTCAAATTAAATGCCGGAACTACATAATATATATATATATACAAGTCGACGCTTTTCGCTCTAAATTTCCCCTTCAACTGCGCAACAATTTTTGGTCACAATTCTTAATCTAGCAGCAAATTTCACACATTTTCCTAACATTTAGAACATTTTAGATATTTCATATAGTAATGGTTGAGAATTCGTATGCGTAATGGCTATATCTGTACATTAGCACAACAGTATGTTTCAAGGAACTGGAAAATTATTAATAATATTAGTGGAGTGTACAATTAAATGATCAATTTTATCTATTTCCCAAGTACATGAGGTTTAAACCACGCAATAACTTTACTTTGTAGCGGGTTTGACTGTACAAGTAGTCTATGAACTTTTTTGTATCTAGTGATATATATGCACCTATTGGGACAAACTTCCAAGTGGTGGCTGAGCACTTGCTTACTATGTTCATACGAAAAACTGCCATACACATTTGCTTCACACATTAAATATATATACCATCCTCAAGCCACTCGTTTAATTACTTAAAAAGCACAAACAAAACTGAATTGTATCAGGAATAAATGTAGAGAATATATTATTTATAACATGCCACATATTTATCTATTTCACTTATAATTAATAAATATATTAATAAAGTAGATACGGTATGATGTCTTGTATTAGAGGCAAATTATACAAGCTACTTCCGTAATATTCACAATTTTAATTATTAGAGCTTTACTCATTCAATATGAAAGACAGTCTGTTGCCTTTTTCAAAACTATCGTAAGTTTATGATAGTACTTCACACAATTCTAGATATTTTAAATGTTACATGTTGTTAAGCAGAGTTTAGTTTTTCAACTTTGGTAAACAGAAATGTAGTGAAATTATATGTAAGTCAATTAATGTTTAACATTAGTTGATAATTGCACCACACAATATTCATGTCCATTGATGATTTTTCTATGGTATAATTTCATGACAAATCATATGGTAGAGATATTGTCTATGACTTTTATCCATCACCACTTGTCCACATCACATCACCACTTGACGTTTTAGGGAATATTATGTGGACATTTGGAATGAGAGAACGTAGATGTTTTAAAATTTTCCAATATTATAGAAAATATTTTTATTTATTTGCTATAACAGATTAAAACTTAGAGCTTCTGTACATTCGTTTAGTTGCAACACGCTTGGCACTTGACTTCGTGACTCAAGACTAGTAGCGATCGTGTTAGAGCTTACTATGTTCCTCGTTCTAAGTGATTCTTTTATATATTATGACACGTGTATAAAAATTTATTAGTTGTATTTTTTCAATTTCGCTTTAGATGTATTTAGTTTAATTGTATGACGTGCAATGAGCGGCGGCGCCTGTGTACATATTTATTTTCGCCAATGTTGCCAGTGTTCAACTTGTCGTGACGGTTCAATTTGTGAATAATAAGTATGAAATGGAAAACATATCTGAATAAATAACTGTTGATCGCATACTTCGGGGACTTTCAGTTTCTTTACTCCTTTGTTATATTTACTTTTTTGTAAGAAATAGGAAACGAAGGCCAGTCCTCTGTGGTTAAGTTCCTAGTACCTATTCTGTATCTGTGCTTAGAGGGCTTACATGTTTTATTAATTGATAAAGATTGATCAACGACGTGCTACTTCATTGTTAATACTTTTAATAAAACAGCACATTGTTTTCTACCATTTAATGAAATAAAAGATGTAATAAATACAAATTAAAGCTTAATAAAATACGTTGAATTGACACAAGCAAACAAGACAACTACATTAAGAAACAAGTATTATTGGAATGCAATAAAAACTCCAGGAACTTTGTTCCAATAAATAATTCTATCATAATTGAAAAATTACTCTTGCAACAATTATTGTATATATTCGATGATACCAATAATTATAATAATAATAGTGTGTTATCTATAAAGGCACTATTAGCGGACTGAGGCTGTGTAGGAATATAAAAAATTCTCTTACGTCCTAATTAAATTTGATAAAAAATACTGCATATACCAGCACAATAAACGAGTAGTATTTTTTCACAAAAATTAATACAAGTAAATTTTATGTAAACATATTCGAGCTTCAAGTTTTTCTAAGTAGGCTTAGATCTTCACTCTCCAGGGAACTTTTCAAAGGGCTCTTCCACAAACATTTTCTGGCGACTTTTAAGTCTTATTTTTCCAAATTATTTAAAATGGATACTACTAGGTTGTACATGTATAGTTTTTGTGCAGTGTACATTTGTATAGGTGGTTAAGTTCATTGACTCACACGAGTAGTTCGATGGCGATTATTAAAGTACATGTTGTAATATTGTTCCTTAGCCTTATTCTAACAGCACAACATAATATAGAGTTATTCGACGTTTATTTTCGTCACGATACCCGACAAGATATCCACATCTCAGATCGTTATAACTCAATTTAAATTAATTACAAGAAACAGAACCACAGCAGGGAAACATTAAAAATACAGACATTCATAAAACAGACAGAGTAATTCAGGCTAACAGAAGCTGCACATCGCCGGAGGGCTCCTCTGGCGGCCGGGGCTCCCGCAGGGCTCCTACGCAGGCCCGAGCAGCGCGACGAGCGCGCGCTTGTAATCGCCGGAGGTCTCGCCCTGCTGCCGGCAGCGGGACAGCGGGCGTTAGCGACAGCGGCGGGCGCGGTGTGAGTGCGAGCGAGGAGCGGTGTGAGCGGCGGCCGACGGCGAACGCATGCGGCGAAGGAACGCGACTTGATTAGTATTGTGAACCATTCCGAGCATACCCATTAAAAATTGTGTGTTATTCAATGAAGAAATATAGCAGAATAGTAGTAACGGTATTTCCGTATAAAAAAGTTAATTTCCAATGTGGGCTTTTACAACTAAGCCTGGAAACTTTTTTAGACACCATTGGAATAAATTGCCCGCCATTTTGGTTTCAATGGGACGCCATATTCTTAGAAATACTTTGCCATGACACAAATGCAAAAAATATTTTATTATAACAAACATAGCGACATATACATATACGTAATCGATAAAAGAAAGATTCACTTTAAAATTAGGAATGAAAAATATTAGATTGATTTTCATTAGTAAAAGTTTGTTTACAATTGACTTTATACCACAACCATTAATAAATAAACTTACATATAATACACATATAAATATATAAATTAAATCAGAATTTATTATATATTAAAATTGCGCAAAGGAATTATTAGCAAACTTACATTAAATATACATGTAATTAAGAGGAACGGGATAAAACCTTACCTCCTGGAGATCCGGCAGTGGCATTTGAGAAATGAGATTAGTAAAGTTCAACATTATTACAGCACAGAAATAGCTATCTTTTCAAGTAGTTAGCGAGCAAACATCAATCGAAGTTAAGGAAATATGTATAATATTTATGCAAAATAATTTAATAGGTCAGATATTGCTGT
>DWMG01001262.1:0-15664 GCA_018244855.1 Elbella merops
CATATATAGAATATACGTTCACGTTTATTGCATAACATTTTATTCTGGATAAGAATCGAACCTACTACCTCCTATTCAGCTTCAGTATCGCTAAACACTTGACCAGCCAGCCATATCTCTATTAGATAAACGACGACTGAAACAAATTTCGTTATTAGATAAAGTGATGACAAAACTATTAATCTATTGGAGCCCCGCGATGCGGCCAATAGCTGTTAATGATGCTCAATAAACGCAATTACGTTAAGAAACGGCCATTTAATCTTATTTAACCTGAATATTGGATCTGTGACAGAATTGACCACCTGATGGTTAGGACCATACATAATTGAATAAGAGATCATGTACATATTACAAAAGTGAAAATAGGGGATGAAAATAAAAGAAAAGTAAATACGTATTACGCTAACCCTTACATCAAAGGGGCGCAGGAAAGGGCAAACGATGACGAGAAAGATAAATATTATTATGCGTAACATCACGCCTGTAATCCCCGAAGGCATAGGCAAAGTAGTGTAGTACACCCCCACGTTTTACCAGTTACGTTTACGTCCCATGGCATAGGTGGTGAGTCTATCGCCATACACCGGGCACACATCCAGACACCAAATCCCTACTAGAAATTTTAAATTAGAAAAATCCAATAGTACCTAATCCGAGATCTGAACCCAGGACCTCCCGATCGGCAGTCGCGCTTGCAACCACTCGACCAACGAACCAATAAAAATATTATTATAATAGGTTTGAAATGCTAATGTACGGATTGATTTTAACTCAAACGTCTCTAACGACCATAATTTTCCCTAGTCTAAAGAAAGTATTTTTATTGCAAGTTTTTTTTTTATTTTTAATTAAAAGAACATAAAAGCTGATTGGATTTAATTTAATATATGCCCATTATTTGAAAAGTCCTCGATTATGATAATAACTTCTAATGTCAAATCATTCACGGTCATTTATGCCAAACCAGCCACTGCCCGTGCTAAGGCAATCCGACGGTAATATACTCCATACATATTTAAGTACATAGCTAAATGCATCCACATAGATAATGCACATCGAAATACAAACCAAATATCAGACGTGTTCGTCTCACAAATATTTATCCTGAACGAAAATCGAACGCATAACTCCCAACTTAGCAGCCAGCCACTAACCTCTAGGCCAACAGACTATGCAAATATATGATTACGAGCACATGAGTATTTAGCAGCCTCTTGGATAAAAATATTCAGCATGAAAATGTTAAGCAAAAAAAGCCGGTACAGTTTATTTCTTTAAAAATATTTTGGACAATGAAAAGCTGCTCCATTAAAAAAAAATGCGTATGTATGAGGTGGGAACGTGTCTAGAATCCAGATGCGCGGCAGACAGCTGCTTGAAAACAGATTTGTATTCAAGTTTTCGAATTTAAAATTTGGTAGTTGGCTTTCGGCACAAATTCATTTTAACACTTTTTCCTCAATAATATAATATGCTCTGTGTTGTCCACAGTTCATACCCTTTGTGTGCGAGATTAGATCATAGAGCACAGCTTCTCGCACCGTCTACGCTGCCGCCCTTCAGCGGCCAGGGCATTTAGCTGTGCCTAAATAGGCTACCCTATACCTCAGTCAGCTGATAGCTAGAACCTTGTCTGTTGTATATCAAGATGTACCACGGGCAGGCGAAGTTGTGTTGAACTTGTAACGCAATATGTTTTCCTCCACTGCCTTCATGTCATCATTTACTTATTATTTCTCATACATACATATACAACATTACGCCTATATCTTCCTAAAGGGATAGAGAGAAGAGTGCAGTACAGTCCACACGCCTCATCAGTTAAGGTATACGTCCCACCATGGAATTGGGATAAGACTATTGCTATACGCCGGGCACAAATCTAGACTCCGAGTTTTTACTAGGAATTTCAAGTTATAAAAACCCAGTAACTACCGCCCCGTAGTTGACACCAGGACCAGTTGTCGTGTTTTACTACCACTCCATACGACGCAGTCATAGATAAATGGGTAACAATTAAATAAATTACCAAATATATTATAAAAAGCTTGGATCATCGCCACTCATAGTCTGTTAACCCCGAACTAGGTAGAACTGGAAGCCAGGTGGCTGATAAACGACACATACACATGTCAGTATTTAAAATCGATGAAAGCAATTGTTAACGTGCGTGCTAACGTAAACTGCCCGATATTTTGACTGATATGGAGTCAGAAGTCTCCGAAACCGGCATGCGTGTGTGAACAGTGATAAATCTACAAATCTTAAATCTTATTTTGGGTGCCAGAGTTCAACCAAAGCGACAACATGTCTCTGTGATCACTGTTTTTAAATCCATGTACCTACTTCGTTTTTTGGAAATAAATATTATTATTATTATTATTATTATTATAAAAGCATGTCAAATTTCAAAGGATAAACGTGTTTGAGACTCAATGCTCCCTGCCTACACCGCACGTTTAATTATCTCAAATGTTCGTTACAATAATACACACGTGAATAGCAAGGGGTCCAATTTCGAAGAATTTGTGGCGCGACTCATGACATACTTAGAAATGAATAAAACACTAATTCAGCAAACTGCAATAGTCCAATATATTACATTGATGTAACTGTCGTGTACCGATTTTTAACATTTGATAAGCGCGTTTTTTATGCATATAGACATACCTACGTAATTTTCAAGATAAAATGTGATACACGTGGTATTTTTTTCTTATTATATGGTCACTCCCATTATCTTACGGAATAGACAGAATATCGAGTGCCATAAGAGCATGCCTGTTCTCATTTTTACAACAGTACTGTCTTTAGGTATAAAGTGACGAAAAACATCTTAAAATAACCTGCGATTTTAGAAACCTATCTACGTACGTACATACTTCATATTTTCACGCCGGGTCCCTTCTGGGATATGCAGAGGGCACCAAAGGCCAAATATCGCTATTCTTACAGTCATATTTAACATTTTTTACAGTTCTCCATATTGTCCTCTAAGGCTGAATTTTACCAGCCCGATCTTGGCCATCATGGGACATCGACGTTTAGTGTTCTTATTTTGAGAGGCGACGCTTGTCCTGCAGCGAAGCGAAAGAATTGATGATGATGATGATGATGATGATAATGATGATGATGATGATGATGTTAATAATGATGATCGTAGCAATAGTATTTTAAGTCAACTCACTCACAGCATCTGATCTCAAACTAAACAAACCGAGTGCTACAATCCAAATAACTCTTGAAATATGTACATAAATAAATTCGTAAAAACATGTAACATTAATTAGTTCAGTTTTAAGGAAAATCAACACATACGTAACGGCTGGTTCTGATAAATCATCAAATTAAACGCCAGGTCCTACGTCATGTGACATCATTGGATTGTGGGCCGTGTCGTAGGTACTAGTAGACTGGCAATAGAGTTCAATTTGCCAAGAAACAATCACCGGCTTCTGACTCATCCGAATAGCTACTGTACAGATATATATTGCGTATTTCGTAGTCAGTATGATGAAATTTTTACAGAATTAGAGTAATATTAACATTTTCCTTATTCATAAATTTTGGCAGGTATTATAATTTACGCTCGGTAATTAATAACATAATTCCGCACTAAAAATATATTTCTACGATTTAAATTATTCATTAACATTTTAAATGCAAACTCAATCATATTCGTGAAGTGAGAGGTATATATCATGCTGTTTCCAGTTAGCGTATCGAATTTCATGTAAATAAAATAATATGATGTTGAAGCGCTCGTAAAATTGTTTTATTACTCATAATAATATTATGTGATAATTACCATATGTGTACTTCAAAACTGTCGCGTCAGTATACTGACGACTGACGATTTGGTAAGTCATGTTAAATACAATATTTTATAATATAATTATGATTATTTTTTTTTTTATTGACGCTTTAATTAACACGTAAGTAACAAAATATAACTCAAAAATAAAACAGATGCTAATTTAAAACATTTCTAAAATTAATTTTAAATTTGTAATTTTAGTTTTTTTCTCTTCATTATATTTTAATTATCAACATTATCCATATACTATATAAATATAAACACGTTACAGTAACTCGCGACAGGTCGAAATGCCGTCACAAAAGCATAACAATAAAAGATAATGTGGATTTAATAACAGTGTGTAGATAATATGTTTATACGTTAAATTATGTTCAGAGCTTTTCCTGTGAAAAACCGTGTAGCGGCCGGGCGGCGCGTATATAAGGGGTGAGTTCCCGAGGCGAGCATACTTCGAACACAGATACCACAGAGAGAACACCCTTCCTGTGCTGTCCATGCTTCAGAAAGGTACGTATTTCTTTCTAATATTAATCAAAATAAGGAATAACAATCATTTCATTATAAAAAGTCCATTTAGTTTTTTAATAATATACTATATTTTGTACAAATTTAATAAATGAAAGTAACTTTTCGTATCATTTTTAATGCTTTTTCAATTATAGTTACACATCTAGTGTTATATTTGTACAATTTTAGGTTTCTATTTTAAGCATTGTACTTATAATATTATGTACCTATCTGTTATAAAGGTTTTGATAATTGAACTATAAAGCTTGCAATGCCGAATTAATTTTCTAGATATATTATAATAATATTTTCTGTTATAATCTTAAATAATGAAATAACCTCAAATAACATAAATATAATGCCTTGGATCATATATATTGATTCATAAACGCATTTTAATAATCAGCTTTAAATGGATTATTATTTTCTAATATTTAAAAAAAATATATAAAGCTTATGTAACGTAACGTATAAAAGAAACTTAAAATTTCGCTACATATTTTTTTAAATTTAATATAGATATAATTGTGATAAATATAAATTATATTTTGACTTTTTTGGCCATAGAGAATAAATTTTATATTTATATGATACATTAAATGTTCTAATCGAATTTAATCCGCCTTTGAAGAAATAATTTTAAATAAATAAATCAATGTTTATAATACGACATAAACTCCAATATAATTCAAGATTCGCTACAACGTAGAGCCACCGTGGTCCTGCTCACGTAGAGCCCCGTTTAATACTGCATATATGTGCATAAATATATGATTGACGTCGTATTGTACCATGTGTATCGAATGAGCACGTAGCCATTCGATTTACGGTTATCATGATTAAGTCGATCCTGACCTGAAGGTCTGAAAGCACTTGCATTTTTTACGTTGACGTATGACGTTTATAACAATTTGTACTATAGTCTACTTATTGTTTACCAATATTAAAGCTATGGTAGAGACGACTCTACCGTCCCCCAACTGACCACATGCTCGCTGTGAGCGGGAAAAAAAAATTATTTTTAGTCTTCCAAACTAAACTGAAAATATTAAATACCGCGTTCAATTCACAATACATGCAAATAGTAGAACGGCAAGACAGTTTTAATTGTAATACAAAATCATAAAGCTCAAAACATTAATAAAACTAATAAATGTTAAAAAAAATATCGATAAATTTACTCATATTATTTAAATTATTAATAATAATAAAAATAAAGTTTATAATAAAACAAAATTATTAATAATTATATTTAAATAGGTGTAACTATTCAAGAAAAAAAGATACATTTAAATTTAAAAAAGTATTAACGTTTCACGCTAGTTGTCATCATTAGATCGCAATCGTTAAACCTCCTCGGAGGTCGCCACTACCACTAATAACATCCGCCATACCCGTTAAAAACCCTATTGCATCGTAGCTTATGCGTGTCCAATGAAAGACTGTGGATTAGTAAACACTTTATTGCGAGACTTATCTAGACCTATTAAATTACAATAGGACAGAGAAGTTCCAGACAAATTTAAAAGATTTAAATACTATTAATGTATATGTTAAAGTCTGCCAAATTGCACTTGGCCAGCGTGGCAGATTCTCGTGAGAGGAGATTTGTTTTCAATAGTGGAACGATAGAAGCATTTATAAAAATAATATATCCGTGTGATTAAGCGTCAGGTTGTTTATACAACCTTCCGTTAGGTTCACAATGTCTTATTATCTATTAGAAATTAAATTATTAGTAAGCATGTAAGTCAGATTACAGGGTATTAATTTAAATGATCAAATTTCGATCCTGTAACTTGAAGTTCCGTTTTTACATAAAATATGAATTATTGACAGAGACGGCTAATGACTTATCGCATTAGATTAATACTTACAATGTAGTTTAATCTGTCGATTCGTTTATTATTTTGTAAATATGAAATAATCCTAAACTTGACTGCCTCGTTGGTCGATTGGTTGCAAGCGCAACTGCCGATCGGGAGGTCCTGGGTTCAAATCACGGGTCGGGTACTATTGGATTTTTCTCATTTAAAATTTCTAGTAATGACTCGGAGTTGGGTTCGTGCCCGGTGTATGGCAATAAGCTCACTATCTAATCCATAGAACTTAAACGTAACTGGTGAAATGTGACAATGTACTATACTTTTCTGCTTACCCCTTCGGGGATTACAGGCGTAATGTTACGTTCTCAAAATATGAAAAATTGCTTAACTTTGTTCGCTTGGTAAGCTCTGTACTTCATTACTTTTCAAACTGTCATCCATTATTTCACTATTTTAAGCTTGTTTAAAAAAACAAGTTTTAAAATGAATACGTAACAAACAGAAAGTTAATTTGGTACTAATAATATTAATTAAATATACATAGTTATCTATTATTGAAGTGATTTATAAAACCTACACATTATTATAAACAAAATTACACAGCTGGAGTGAGACTTTCACTAGCGTGTGACATAAGGTTCTGTAGAATAAAAAAGAAAATACAAAAATATTTATTACGTCGAAACCAACAATTCTAAAATTTACAGAAATAAATGGAATCAAAACGAGAAAATAACGTCTTAAAGACAACGCAACTTATTTTTGAAATCGTTTCGAACTAAATGAACATTTTAAGTTTAAACTGACACTAATCTCAAATCTTAAATGTGTTAAATTTTATAGCATGAAATATAAAAGAAAGATGAATGTAACATCTCTGTCACGACGTACAATAAAAATTACAACAATAAACGAGCATTTGCATTAGTACATTTATAAATATCTTCGCATACTACAGTGTGCAAGGAGCAACCTACAATGTGCGTTACAGCACGATGTCATTATGTCCATCAGCCGTAAAAGATACTCGTACTTAGTCGTCTTACACTAAAAGAAGGACTTGCTTAATAATATAACAATGTCTAGACAGATTTTCCGGCGAGTTATAGCTTATAGCTTAACTTCTAAGAGGGTGAACATTATATTGTAAGTGTGGGTTGGCAGATTTGATTATAATAAATCATATATTTTGTATAATAAATGAGTTACGTTAGGGTTTTCAAGGTGATCACTAATCAGAATGCCTTAAAGTTACTATATTAAGATACAGAGAGTGATACAGATGATCAGACTGTTCAATACAATTTGGACATCAGTGTAGCGACACATCTGTGACAATACATACTGAATTCTCTTATTATTTGAATATGATGATAGAGCTGGAACATTATTAGAGCATAAAATGAAACATAAAGTGAATCAGAATTAATCCACAGTCCCCATTATTCTCATCATACCGGCATACCAGGTCCCTCACCAGATAGGCAGAGAGCATTGAGTGTCGAGTATCTATAACTGACCGATTTAGTCAAAATATATAAGAATTGACCCCTTCGACACCCGAATCGATCAACAGTTATTTCAGCTAGTTAAATGCCTTATTTAATGTATTTCGCGAGCACAACATTTTTAACAAAAAATTTACAACCTAAAAAGTTCTTGAAGCGTAGCTGAATATGATTACTGAAATTCACTATTATGTATTTACAGCATGACATAGCTGAAGTGGTATTTGCAGGTGTGCAGACCTTATTAATAGGTATATATAATGCTAGCTAATTGGTCGTTTAGTTAGTGATCCGTCGGTCGCAAATTCGAATCCCATGTAGCACAAATAATTGTTTAATAAGCAAGTGTGTTTCTTTTCTGTCTGTAAATTAATCTGTAACTATTTTTAAAATGTATTGAAATGTTTATCAATGTTTGTTACCATAAGCTGAGCCTGATTTATGATCAGATGGCCCAGTACGAATGTTATGTCTGCCAACCCGCACTTGGCCAACTTAGCGGACTATTGCGTTAACCCTCTCAATATCAGAGTCAACTCAATCTCAACCCATATTCCAATAGTGGAATTATAATGGGTCGATTATTATTATATTATAGCACAAACGTTAATGTAACGAACCATGCAAGTAAGAAACAAAATAGCGGGTATGAATCGAAAATTAAATATAAGTAAAACAAAAGTGGTACAGAAAGCATTTGTGGAATCAATGTAATTTTTTAGCGCAATTCGCTCGAGTGTCCAAATAAATTGGCCCCAAATGGAGCAGCAACGGGGTGGGAGAAAACGAAAACCATACAAGTAAAAGATTTGCGAACAGGCTCCAAAAACTACTTTGCTAATTACATTCACACATAGGTAATAATAACGTAAATAGATATAATCCTGTCTATGTGTTTAGTGCGTTTACAACTGCGTAGCATTGTATCGATAGTTTAAAATGTAGCACAAATAAAAATTTAGCTTTAATTTTGAGAGCAGATGCAGACTACGTAGACCACGTAAGAAATCCCCTGCAGAGTGTAAATACAACTGTAATGTTGTATGGTAATTGTTTAACTTGAAATGTGAATGATTCAAGAAAGAAACATTTAATGATCGTCATCATTATATCAGATAGCTGTTCAAAAAACCCGGGTATTTTACAACTCGCAGAATTGTTACCAAATTATCATTAAGTCAAAGTTCAATCGTAAATTAAAACGCATAATAAAACAAGTGTAATTTCGCCGTAAGACTGTGTAAAATAAATTTTATTGTATACAAATCCTTTTATAGCATACATTTTAAAATAAATAAATGTATAATAAATCGAATGACAATACAAATGCCCGAATAAAAGTGCTTAAACATTCTGTTAAGAACGCTGGTCAATGGTCCAACTCCATTTACAGATCCTATATCATATAGAACCATTAAACGAGTCTTCCTAATCTAAGTACCTATATATGTACATAGACTGTCTTTGAATATGGTCTATGGCGCTTACGAGACGGTGTTAAGGCCTTATCAGATATACGGGACCACACGAGTGTGTAAGCAGTGTTCCTACTGGTCCCACCTAAGCGGGTATGGCTATCGCTATGGGCAGCAAAACAGATAGTTAATGAGTTCTGTGCCTTTTTTTCGCAAAGCAAACGTAAAGGTACTGTCTATCTGGACAGTATGTCTCGTTTTGCAATAGTCACGATAATCCCGGTCCACATATTATGAATGGCAGAGGATATCGCGTATGTAGGTACATCTGAATAGGCCTTTATAGTGGGGTGCTTGACTGCCAGACTATTTCAAGTAATAAAATAAAAAATAATTTTGTACATACACTCAAATATTTCATTCGCGCAACAATAAAAATACATAATTTATACTTGTGTCCCTGTTTACGTTACAAATGTCTGAATTTAAAATTTCTGACATTGCGGGAACATGTAAATTTTTTTACCATGTTTTAATAAGTCATTTCATTATTATAGCTTAGGTAATTACACCACATCACTCCAACTCTAAGTGTATAACAATAATTAACAATAAAATAATATATTATTATTAAAGGTAATATTTCATTTTCAGGCTGCAACCTTACAACCTATTAACTTAACGCCTCCTAGCGTCAAGACGTAAAGATGATCAACTTGGTGTCGCTACTCGTCGCCGCGGCGCTAGTGTCGCTGCAGTGTTCGTCCGAGGCCACCGCGAGACAAATCGAAGATAAGAAAATTGACTTGGACAACTCCCTACGACCTAATGGTAAGAATTTGATGTTCTTATTTTGCCACCTGACTGATAATTCCTTTTCCATATCTTACTTCCCTTATTCGATAATGTATATTTTTGAAAAATAAACAATGACAATGTTGCATGAGTAATAAAACGTAACATTACGCCTGTAGTCCCGACGAGGTAGGCAGGCGAGTATAGGACACTCCCATGTTTCACAAGTTGCGTTTAAGTCCCACTAGGGAATAGGTAGTGAACCTATTACCCTGCACCATGCACAGATCTAGACTGTGAACAATTATCAGAAGTCTGAAAATATGCAAATATTTTGATACTATTTCGTCGAAAACTGCTAAAAAATCAAAACTGCAACAATCTGTTCGACTTCGTCTTTTGAAAGTAACAATCCAATTGTAACTGATCTCTTGCTTAGATTTTGAAGTACAACTAACCTAAATTCAATTCAATTATTTATCTACAAGCTTATTTACTAACTCTGGAATACAATCATGAGTACCTACATATATACATACAGAAGACATCGCTTGAGATCATATTCATCAAACATTTATCAGGCCTATCCATAAAATAAAGCTACTTTAGATAAAAAAACATATCGTATAATTCAATACTGTCTTCATGAATTCTTAAAGATAAAAGCATTTGAAATAAACTAGGAAGTCATGAAATTCAATGTCATTTGGAATTCCAGTCGATGGAATAAATTGGCAGTGTTCTGGATCAAATAAATCGGTGATCTCATGTCCATTGTACACGTGTCTCACCGGCGGTTAGACTGCGAAAGATAAGCTACTTACTAAAATCCTTAAACGACACAAAACAAGATAGTGTTGGTAAATTTTAAGATTAAATACCACTCGCTATAGCGATGAAGTGAAATATCGAAGCAGCTACACAACTTAGAATTCTGCATAATATTGTGTAAGAGAAAACCTTTCTCATATAGGTAGGTACGTCTTAGTCCTCTGTAGTCTGCTAACACGTAGTGGACAACGTGGCCGGTTATGGCCTTTTTCCTTCTCATTCTGCGCCGACACCCGTATCTAACAATAGAAACGTAAAAGGGTTGATGATATTCTCTAACGAGTTTGAAATTTGCTTGCTTACACTTACCCTAAATGATAATATATGAACATTTCTCATTCTGATAAGAAATCCGTATCCTATAGTGGATCGATGAAAAGAGTTAGAAATGATGACGGTGTTATCGATAATGTTGCATATAACAGATTGGATAAAATCATCGAAGCACTGATCTGAACCTTCTTCAACTTGAGTGGAATGGAACATAATTTCGTAAATTATTATAATAATAAGCAGCCATGACTTGTTACGTCTTACGACTTTTGTCCGATATTAATTACATAAGAAACGAACTCACCATTGAACTGTTAACATATGTACGAGTGTCAATTGCTAGCCATTGTAAGGTTTCTATCTTCAATTTATCTTGTTTTTATTGGCATTTGGCAAAAATAATTATTAGACTTCTTGATACAAGAGCCCTTGTAAGTCGCTGCAAATCAAAAACGGTACAATTATAAAAATCATTACCTACGTTTTTAACGAGTATAGACATAATCCCAATTACTTTGTTAATGAACACAATGGCGGCCGTGCTGTATTTAAATTTAATAATAGATGAATAAAAAATACCTTGAGACAATGTATTATCTCAAGGTACAACGTCCATCTGATCGCATACTACGTAGAACATTAATTGCTGTGGTGATCAGATAATTTTTAAGGTAAATGTATGCCTTTGTAAGTAGATAAAATATTACACGACTCAAAACACACGCATACTCCCAGGCAACACGCACAACCCACCACCTCGGCTCAGCAGTGAGACTCACTAACCACTAGGCCAACAAGCTAGAACAATGTTATTTAAATAAAGAGCAGTTATTATGGGAAGCCAATACTTAGAACAAAACTGAGAAATAATATTGTCAAACTGTTAGAAATGCTGCTCAGGAAATGTTGGTCAAAATCGACCACCAGGCAATAGTTTTCACATTGTATAACAATGTTAACACAATTTTATTTTCAAGTAACCAAAACTCATATTTGTTAGTATTCCATGATTTGATAGTTGCCATAGTAATATAGTATCTGATGAAGTATGTAACTTCAATCTTTCTATCTTTGCTTAATTACTTGGCCTCTCATTACTAATCATCATCAAACTATCCTCGTTATGGCAAAAGACATTTGGAGTGACTCCCCAGTTCAAGAGGTATTCAGTATTGCGTTTGATTTATTCATTCACCACTTCCTAGCGTAAAAAAATATTATTCCTTTATTTGCGTGAACCGAGATACTAAGAAATAGTTTTCGAGTATAAACATCAGCTTGTTAAATCGTATAAGCATTACGAGTACACGAAATATTGACCAACGGTTGCAATAATGCCGCAGGACAGTAAATCACGTTTTTGGTCATCAAGTTTGGTACAGGTGGTAATGGACTGATGAGTTTATTAGTAACGGATGGTGGCCACAAACGGTGCTTGTTATTTCTACAGTGATGTGAGCATATGCCATAAAAAATGACCACTAAATTAGAATTCAATCTTCCACCGTGTCAGAGCAGGATACATCGTTTTACCAGAAAAAAAGGATTAATCATATGAATAAATAAATTTTTAAATCAAATATTCTGAATAAATTGACCATCTGGTATTGCAGATTGACTTGCAAAGATAGCGAGTCTGCGCGGGGATATTACAAAGTTAAATCGGTCAGCTTAACTCAGAAAAAATCTGGAAATATCAACCGTAACGAAATATAATTCGAATAGTATTCTGTCGCCTACTTCCATCATAATTTCGAAATTAATTATTTAGTTAATTATTTTAGAAGTTAATTATTAGATATTTTATTTTATATCGCAACTTCTTAGTTAAGCAACTACAACTTACAATCAACCACTCATTAACTATTAATCAACAACCAGCTTCGACACGTCTTTAAATTTTAACATGTACTTTTAAACGCTTTTTTTTTATTTCGGTCGCTTGTTTCCAACTATTAGTTAACTTGGTCTTCAAACATAGCAAAATGTTATATAGTTCACGATTTAGAGCCACTAAAAACTGTTGACTCACGAATTAATCGTGTGGTTTCTGAACCAAGCTGAATTAAAATAGTGTAGCGGATTGGAAGAGCAAAAATAAACAAATTGTGTCATAGTTTAATATTGGTTCAGCCTTTCCATAACAAAACCTTACTTCTATGAAAAGGCAACAGCCTTTCTAGTGCTATTTCACTAACTTAAGAAACGTAACTAAAAGTTAAGTAAAGTTATTTGCATTCGGCTACAGAAATTCCAGTTTCGTTAAGAGTAACGTCATATTTTTGTATATCCTTGAACGCTCTTTCGAGGCTTCTATAAAATTACGTAAGTGCATAATTAAAGGACAAAGATTTTGTACTTCACACGTGTCGACAACAGGCAAGAAAACGCCATTATTAGGTATGCCGAATGCGCTATAAATATATTTTGTATTTTATAATTACAATACTAATTTACATTAATAAACCAAATGAACACTCCACACTTTGAAGATTTTTCCATAAGTTTATATATACATAATTATGTAATTATATTTGCTTCTCAGGTACCTACCCATTTTACTTAATATACGATATTTAATAATATACGCATTAGGTTATCTTTCTGCTTACATTATTTACACGTGTAAGCAAAAATATAAACGTGCATTTTCCATACGATGACATTGAATTTTTCTCGACGGGTGCTCATTAAATGCGCAGTTTCTGAGAAACGCAGAGCAGTGAACCAAACGTAACAGCGCCATCTAGTGAGACGTAGAACTACAAAAGTAAATCTCGATCAGAATTGAAATTTAATTTTTTTTTCATGAAACTTGCCAGTGCAAGTTATATTTTAGGCTTTTATAATTTATTAACATTTAATAACTTAGGAACTTAGAATATAACATGTAATAATAATATGTCCAACCTGTTTATTTGTGACCATGTGTCAATTAAAAATTAAATTAATTTAAAAAAAAATCTTAATTGGAAGAAAATGATTAATATGTAAGGATGCACACTTGCAAGGTAGAAAAACTTTTTTCCCAATGTTGACCGCAGTGGCGCTATCTTAACTACAGACCAAAAGCAACAATTCTGGAACACTGGTAGTCCACTTTCAATTTTGTCTTTAAAAAAGGCTTAATCTATTTTGGCTTGCTTTGACAGAGCTGTGGTAAGACTGACTTAGCTGGGAGGTGATAGGCATATTATAAATTCCACACTATAATAAATATTCGAATTGAACTTAACCTTAAAATCGTTTATCAATTACAGTACTGTCGACCCCAAAGCGGCGCGATCGCAAGTTCGTGAGGATGGAGCCTCCTCCGGAAACTGTACGCCATCTGGCCGGCACTACGACGATCCTGGACTGCGGAGTGACCGGCCACCCGGCGCCCACCATCTCTTGGATGAAGAACGGCGAACTGGTGTCCGATGTAAGTAGATTTTGTTCTCTGACGGTTATAAATTGTTTTTTAATTATACTACAATATACCGACAACTACGTGATATCAAATATTTAATAATAAGAAGGCTGGTAATACTAATCCAGGGTTTTTCAAAGTAGGGTACGCAAAGCCCCGGGGGCTCGCCATTCGATGGTAGGACGTTCGCGACAAGATTTACGTAATGATGGCTTGGTTGTTAATATTGTCCAAAATGACTCCTAAAATTGACTCAATGACTTAATATTATAAAGTTATTTCGTTTGATGTTGTATTTGTTACCTTTCGTTGAAATAAAAACTTTATTTTTTTCAACAGTCAATATTGTTATTTTAGTGGGAAAGGGTTAAATTAGTTAAGTTGTTCGCTGTCACCTGGAAACTTTTACACGGGTTCGTCGGGCCAAAAGTTTGAGGAACCCTGCACTAATCCATTGTGTTTCAGTATGTATGTGCGGATTTGCCATGTATAAGTATTATGGCAGGAGTTAAAAAGCTAAATCAAGCGCCTGTACGTACATACATCATAGTTAATACAACTGGAGTTTAAAATGCCAAAGCTTCTTTAACCAAAAAATCGCTAATTATATATATGAAAGACGATCTAATAACATTCTAAAAATAAGGCTCTGATTGTTTCATTTTATTTTCAGTTTGAAGAAGACGCTAACGAGATCATCAAGGCCCACCCGAGCAGCTTCGCGCACCTCGTGTCTAAGCTGGTGTTGACAGCGCCATCTAACGGCGACGTGTACACGTGCGTGGGCACTGCTGGCGATAACCAGAAAACCGCATCCACTACTATTTTGACTACTGAAGGTGAAGTTATACTTATACTATCCCAAAGCACACATTTATGTAGTATTTTATTCGACATAACTATTGAAAGTGTAGTTCGCATCAAATTTGATGATTGACGTTAATATCTCCATGTACGACGTCGGTCATCCAGCCAGTAGACTTATGGTCAACTAACATCAAGTTGACCGCATGCTGCTAGAGTAACCTAATATTGAAATTTATTATTATTGACTGCTTTGTAACTTACGCTACTGCCGAAAGTGGTTGCAAGCATTACTGCCGATCGGTCCTGGGTTAAAATCCCAGGTACTATTGGATTTGTCTAATTTAGATTTTTTAGTAGTGATTCAGAGTCTGGATCAGTACCCGAAGTTTGACAACAGGTTCTCTGCCTATTCCATTGTGGGACGTAAACGTACGTAACTGATTAAACATGAGAGTGAATTATACTCC
>DWMG01001263.1:0-15661 GCA_018244855.1 Elbella merops
GTGCGCTCAATTCAGCTCAGGCGCTCAGTGGCATGCTGAGCTGTTGGTACCGTTTAATAAGCAAAATTGTCCCGTTGCGTTTGTGTAAGCAACAGTTTAATAAGTAAAGTAATGTACAGTACAGTTTAATAGGCAAAGTACAGTTTAATAGGCATTACAGTACAGTTTAATAAGCAAAATTGTTCCGTTGTGTTTGTGTAAGCAACATCTCAGGATGTTAATCAATTGTTGAAAGAACTGCACAACCTCTCGACTCGGCGACGTGTTCTGGGCAGTAACTTGAAGACTGACAACAACATTTAAAGTTACTTCTTGTAGAAATCATCTCCAGCGGTGTCATCGGAAGGTCCACGCAATCACCGCTTTTTGCCATCTGTTATGTTTAGGGAAACGTAGAAGAAAATCGGCATCATATGCGTAAGGAATAATGTTTAAACAACACGCAAAAACACACCAGAGGTCAAAGTAAGGTGTTGCAGTAAGGCGTGCTTAAATAGTGTAAATTACGTTAAGCGCCTGATTGGTTAGCTGCATTCTGTGCCTTCTGATAGGAAGAAATTCCAGCCTGATTATTGGTGGACCGATTTAATGCGAGTTCGTGCACACGTGAGGCATTAATATAAATAATATTTTAGTGTTATTGGTATCAATGTTTTATTTTATTAGGCATTACATAAATCAGCTACGGTTAAACAAGTTCTGAAATAAAACACAGTACCTACTTAATTGCGAAAAAAGTGATGAATTGTTTTCACGTTAATAATCTTAAAGGTCAGCCAAAATTCTCCAGCGTTCGCGTAGGGCTCATAAAACTTGTATCGATTGTCCATTGCCGGCTGCCGTGTGACCTTGACCGCGCGCGGCTTGCAGCCGTTGCTTGCCACGTGGCCGTATTACGACTTTTAGCAACCACTACTCCCCATGCCCGATTCAACCTTATTTGCAACGCGTAAGATTTAAAATGCCACTGATTTCTATTCCAGATTGCTTTTCCTGATGTTGTCGGTACATTAAATTTGCTACCCACACCCATAGGGAGTAAAGCTTATTTTGTAACCGTAAGGATTAAAATTAAGCCATAATATCACTGCAAGGCTATGATGTCAGTGAAGGCTTCTCACAATCTTCTGACTTGTCAAGATGAAACTAACAGAAAGTTATACATTAGATACCACCTAGTTAAATAATGCTGCATTGAACAATTACAATTGATTAAATGAATACTTTAAGTTTTAAACAAGTGCAAAAATTTATTTAACTAATATTCTGCAATAAATAGTAAAATTGCTAGTTTTCAATGAAGTAAAGTAGTCTTCTCCTACAATTATAATCCTACAATTATCTATTAATTCTTATTAAACAACAATCTCTGATGGACGGAGCTGCAAATCTTCCTCAGCATGGTGTACATGCTGATGATATAGGTACATTTGCTGCATGATGATTTGCTCCACGCACAGCTATGAACACGACTAGTGTTAAAATAAACCAGTTTGTACATATATTATTCGTTATGATGATTGCATTGATCTATAATGAACAGGAAAGTTACTCGACGGGTCTGCGATGCGCGGCTGTGCGCACTGTGTCTGAAGATGGTTCATGCTAATACGACCTGACGGATAAAGTTAGCTTAACTCAAACAAGGCGAATTAATTTAAAAATATCATTCATTTCATTATTGTAGCATATGGTCAGGTTCCTTGCGGTGTGGGCAAAAGCACCGAACGCCAGATATCATAAATAACTGAAAAAATACTCAAGGAATTAATTCAAAGACAAATAAATTGATAAATTGTCAATAAACAATTATCAAATAGGAACACAAATAGAAACGGTTAAAGAAGTTTATCTATACATATAATAAAACTGTAACGGATCGTTGTTTGTAGTCGCTAATCTCAGAAACGGCTTATCCGATTTGCATGCAGTTTTATATAATGCTGGGCTTCACTTACCATTTAGTGTTTTTTCATTTAAATCGGTTAACAAATAAAGAAGTTATGTCAATTTATGTCAATCATCACGTAATATGTACCAAGAAATATAGAGCTCAGATCTATATGATCAATCATCATATTAAATAAGGTTCAGCTTAGGCTGGAAGCACGTCAAGTGGCGTTCAAATGAACGCGATTCGGCAATGCGGTTAGGTTAGCCTGTACAAAGTCGCGGGCACAGCTAATATAAATATATGTATGAATTTCCAATAATTAAAGCCATCCGAAATATTCTTGAAAACATCATCACATCGAAATAATATTATATAACATCACATCGATATAATATTATATAACATCACATCGATATAATATTATATGACATCAATGTGAATAATAATATAACATTGGACAAGATTGATGTTTTACTCAATCGTTTAACGATTATGTTTACTCTGGGTAATATAATTGTAGGAGTAGTTTTATACTAACTATCCCACTGTTGGACAAACGCATCCAACAATTATTTCAATTTTCCCTCTTCTTTTGTTGGGTAGTTTTGTCAAGAGCACACAATTCGTCTGCCCTCTGCTTTGGCCGTCTTCTTTAAGTATTTTTTCTTTCTTCTTTTTTTTTTCTTTTTTTTCTCTTGGAATTATTCGGATATTAATTATCGAAGTCTAATTCATCACCTGTAACCACTTCTCCTTTTTTCACATCATACTGTAATAATGCTTTCATTACTTCGAGTGCAAATAAAACTTATACGAGTATGTAGAGTTGGTATTAGTGCAATATTCAAATAGTGATACAGATCTGGCTGTTAACATCTGATTTTCATTGCCTGTACACGATCAATTCGTGCACCATTCGTCTCTAGCTAATCTGACCTCTGGGCGCATGGTACCGGGGTACGGTACCTCAATTCCAAGTCATAAGGGAACGTAAACTATTTTAAATTGAATTCGAAAACCGGTTTGTATTATTTCAACATACATATATTTTTTGCAAAACCACAGCATAGGTCAATGACACATTGCACAACTTGGGCACAACGTCGTGTGCAGATCGACTGGTAAACTCCAAGTAAAAAATGATGAAAATTCACAGATTTTTTGTCTACAGAGACAGTTGTTGTCATGTCATTCTGGCTTTACATCTATATACAAAGAATATTTCAAAATAGCGCATATATACACTCATACTAAACGTGAGTTCAACCCCCTTAATCCTTTATGGTTTCACCTCACAGAGTAAAAAAAAGACCAAGGACATACCGTGTCGCGCTGGCCAAGCGCATGCTGGCAGAACGACCGGTAATAGATTGCGTTAACTGTTCCTTGTAAATATTTAATTAATAATATTGAAATAAACAGACAATGTGAGCAACAACAAGTCCGACCGCACCATCAGGCGAATAGCTGACATACCATGACCTATATGAGTCATCATCACGGATCTGGTGTAGAAACTTTCTCTTTAATACCTCTTCAATACCTCTTCATTGACGATAGTAATTGATTACTAAGAAATAGTGACTTGGTAGGTAACATTTTTGTCAACAAATTAGAAGAGTCACAATCGGTCGTACGTGGCCAGTATCATCCATGGACACCTGAAGCCAATTTCGATAAGTGTGATCCCAAGGAAGTATTGAAGTGACTAATCTGTCCTATTCGAAATTGGACACTGACCTGCTGGTACTTCTGAGGTTTGACTTGATGGCCTCTAAATTCAAGCAATAGAAGGCGTGTTTGTGTGTATGTACGTGCCTGCGGGCGTGCTGGAGTTTGTGTGCGTGCCTGTGCCTGTGTTTGTGTGGGCGTTTAAGTATTCGTGCGTATGTTTATTCTAAAATAGCATAAACCTTAGATGGAAATTCAGAACTCTTTTGTTTTGTTTAACAAACAACTGGTCTGACTTGACAGGTATCAGACAAAAGCCCAGGTCCAAGGGTGATTCATTACAGTGTTAAATGTTATGCACGACGCAAATGAATGAATAAATTTATTATTGATATATTAGGAAAGGTCGCACGTGTCATCCGGTCCCAAACCGAGTAGAGTCTATGCTATAGAATCTGATTGGTTCCTTGATTAGTGTACCTAAATGCTGAGCCGGAATCGTGGGATCGAACCTCACCCAGAATAAATCTTTGTGTGATGAGCACACATATTTGACCTGTGCCTGTGTATAGTTTTACTATCTATATAAGCATATATTTATATGTATATTTCTAGTTTATTTATTTAACAAATCACAATTTTTATGAAAACATTAAAAATATATTATCTAAATCACTTTCAAGGATAAAATATACATATTTTCCGGCAGTAATGCGAAATGCAGCAGGCATCGAAACAAATAAATTGAGACTTGGATCCCAAGCCAGGATACCATTGAGCAGAGTCAATGCACGTATTAATGTTGACTCTCTCGTCATTACCAATCTGCAGCTTGGCACAGCGAATAGCGTATATCTCCGAACGTGTATGTGCAATGTACATTGTAGCCATCTAGTTACTATAACATAAACCCGAGGTGCCTATGATATTATTATAGAAATCAGCCAGCTGTTGAACATAAATAAAGTTATAAATACATACTTATATGGATTTCTTGATACAATATGTGTAGATAGAACTTCTTGTCAAGTCTTTGTATTATGTCCTTCAATTAATTCCCAAGGCACATGTGCAACGTGGCGTCGATAGACATAAGCTCCTATGGGACTGACGATACAAGCAACAGAATGTGGATATTCGGTACACCCAAAATGCCAATGACTGGTTTGCCATTAAAATAATGTTATTATTTCCACAAAACAGTGTTTGCATTGTTTTGTGGTCAGTGATGACTCATTCGGGTCGCATCGGAACGAGACTAAACTATTATGCATAAACAAGATAATTAGATTTAAGGATGGGAACACTGATTGTTCCCAATGTGCCACAAAATATCAAAAAGTTCCATTCTACGATTTTGAATTTTAATGTGTTTGTAAATTATTATCAATTTCATCGTTATCATTAACATCATCATCAATACCATCTTCATTTTTAAAATAATTGTCATTATCAGCCCTTTTGGACAAAGTGTTGCTCTCTGATTGGTAGGTTCAAGGCTTTAGTCTGCCATGCCAATGAAAACGACAGGCTCTACCTAATTTGGGATCAAATGGTCCGGTGTGAGTCGTCGTAAGATACTTTTACTTCTGTAGAATTGATTGGAAAAATTGTACAGTACAATTATAACTGTGTTGTTTGTAAAGGCTAAATGGATATAATTTGAAATTAGTGTCCTTGGGTATGTTTGTTTTCATATTACTTTTCAAGAATCTTATAGCCATGAAAGCCTTCCTGAAGATAATGTGTGTGCACTTTTTGTACTCAAACATGGCACATAGGAATTTGGACATTAATTGGAAAAAAGAGCTGAAGATCTAGCTCAATCGCGTATTATTGGAGTGTCCTTTATCCAGCAATGGACGCTGACGGACTGATAATGAAGATGATCATGATGAACGGAAAAAACTTGAAATAAAAGAAATGTTCGTTACTGAATATATTATTGGATGCAGTTGCATAAACAATGCAGCAATGTCCATACTAGTGTTGCAACTACATGAGTAACACCTCAATGAACTTAAAAGATTAAAATAAGACGAATGAAGAGAAAAATGTCAATCTGGTTTAAGAATTATTGATTCAATGGTTACATGTCTATATGATATCTTTTATGACAAAACGTTTAATGCATTTCCGCATAATCTTGCCAAGATAACACTATTATTGACAATGTCCAATGTAACGATTGCACCTAATTGAATAGAGCTTCCAAAATTATTTTTTTTTTTTTGGCTTTTTTCTCTCGATTTATCGCAGCTATGTGGTCCCGAAGTGGTAGGCAGAGGAGTCTTATATACTGCCCCTTTCATTAGTTATATTATACATCCCATAGAATACCTCTATTCATACAGGGTGCAATGCCGTGAACAGGGTGCCATGGCACTTATTAAAGAAGGCTTATGTCCAGCTGTGGGTTAAGAGAGGCTAATGGTGGTGGTGATGATGAAGATGGTGAGTTTAATGTTCACTGTTGTATGCATCGTAGCTCCTGGCGAAATAATAAAAATTAAATTTTAAACTGATCCATTGTAGAAAAATGCCGTATATACTCTAAAAATAAAATCAAAAAAAAAAACTCTGGAGCGCAGTGGTTATTTCTTTTTAATGATGTAATAAAGTATTTAAACTGCCCGTTACAATAATACTAGATGCTATCTTTTTCCCACTCACCGTTTGAAAGATAAGGGATAAGATAATGTGGGTAGATATGGTTCATATTTCTTAGCAGTAATAATAAACCTTACGATTTACAGCTCCCGTGTCGTGTGACAGAATTATTGATAAAATAAATACATACATAGAGCAGTGGTAGCCTAGTGGTTAAGAATTCAGGCCTTCACTCCGGCGGTGCTGGGTTCAAATCCATTGCGCGCACCTCTTTAAAAAAGTGCGTTTTAAATTTAAATATCATTTAATAACGGTGAAGGAAAACATCGTGAGAAAACCTGCTCACCTTAGAATTAAAAAAAAATATTCTAAGGTGTGTGAAGTCTGTCAACCCGCACTTGACCAGCGTTGCAGACTATGGGACTTAACCCTCTCAAAATGAGAGGAGACCGTTCCAACAGTTGAATTATAATGGGTCGATTATTATTATTATTACTTTATGTATATAGAGTCCAAATATGTCACACAACCCATTATCACCAATCTGACAGGTCAGGAGTCGACCTCGAGACCGCAGCTAACTCTTTAGGGTCAACGTGTATTGCTAAAAATGCTTATTGAATAAGTTTCCCGAGTTTGAAATAATTAGTAAGCTCATGAGTGTTCTGTTGTATACCACCGATGATCCTCTCGACATGTATAGAACTAGATTGGAACGCTTTTTGTTTCTAATTGTAGAGTATACAAAATGGACACAGCAATATAAGGACCAGTTTTGAACAGCAAACATAGTTGCTATTTTATAACAGGACAGTAAAGTAGCCGAAAGTAGTCACCACCGTTATTTCACGTATGCGTTGTGTAACTAAAAACTAAATTGGAACGCTACATGTGCTGTTACAATTTTATATACATACTGATCAGTATATAACCACATCCACCGTAGAATACATTAGGTATTTGTTAGATTTTGAGCTTCTAATTTTAGTAAAACGAAAACGTTGTTGATAAGGAGAACACGTGATGTCAGATGAAGATAGATTCCAGAGACAATTGACGTGACGTTATAAGAGAAAGTACATATGTATAAAAGTGTAAATTTAAAACTAAAGTACCTAACACGCTATTCAACTGACTTTCGTTACAGAAGAGACAATTTAATGTTCCTACGAAAGTAATTGTCGAGAAGCAAAAATAGCAGGGCCTCGACCTTGAAAAATGTACAGCCGTTCTTAGTTAATTATTTAAATTCAACGAAACACAATTAAGATTATAATTAGACAAGCAATTATAACGCGGGTCAAAAAAATAATATTCAAGATAAATATATAGTAGGTATGTATATATATAATCGCACATTAACAGATAAATGAAGTAACAAAGATTTAAAAATAAAAGAACAGAATAATAAACTTACGAAAATAAATCGCAGTTACGGGAACAAATCCAAAATAAAAATCAACAATGACAATTCACATAACGAACACAAATAAAAAAAACTTAAAGAAAAATCCATTCATATAAATAAATGAATAAAAAGGAACTAAACGTGTGTGCGATTCAATATATGAACACAAATTGAATTTCGAATTCAACACGTTCCCAACGCAGCGAATCGTTCGCAACTGAATGGACTGACCATTTTGCATGTATTGGCGAACATTACTACGAAACGGATGTAACGAGTTACGTCAATTAATTTTAAGCTCTATTGTTCACTGCATAAAGTTGAATATTATCTTTATAAACTAGCATACAACTTTGTCACAGTGAGCACTCAATATTGAGGTCAGCGACGTCTTTTTTCCGCGGTAATGATAACTGGCAACTGATTCGGCGCAAGCGAGACAGTTCAAAATTCACGGCGCGTGCAAGTGAGAAACGATTTTGTAACGTTACAAGATATTTGCGGCTCGTAGTGTTTGTGTTCAATAGGGAATATACAATTGATTAAAATATACATGTTTTTTATCCCTGATAATTTATAGCCCTGATATTACACTTAAACCATTATTTTTTTAATTAATTTGGATTTAGTTTCATAAAACTTTAATCAAAAAGTGCCAATAAAATTAAAAATTTATTATATGTAATTACTATAGTTGAGGAACCTATTGTTACCCGTTTTAGAAGACAATAGGCAATTAATAATTATTTAACTCTTTCATTACATATAAATGGTATTTTGTCTGTAAATTTTTCCAATTATTTCAGTACAAAAGTGCACAACAGATACAGACATTTTCGATTTTTTTATTTTTTTTGTTCAAGAGAGTCATTTACTTACTACCATGTTGACTACCATTGGGTCTTCGAACGTGAGATCTTCCTTTTATTGAAATAAAACACCGGGAATCCTCTTAAAATCTTTTAATAGTTACATTTGTTATCAGGTATTATTGTTATCACCCAAATTCAAATTCAAATTTTTTTATTCATTAAAAGATATATACATACACTCAATGAAGGTCATGTTTTAGTTAAAACTGTGGGAGAATGTAGCAAACCTTTAGATACTAAGAAAACGTTCCATACCATGCCATGATAACTAAAAGTTAGTTTTCATATCTGGTGATAACATCTTTACATTTTTAATTCATATTTGATATGTATAAACCTCGTTCTCCAGAGTTTGTTGTCGCTGTTCTGTCGTGATAGGTGTAGGCAGACACACCGTAACACTGTTCTCAGTTAGTTCTCATGATCCGCTTCACATCGATAAACGTACACAGATAGTCTAAGATACTAAGTGCTACGAAATTAGAAGATTATGAACAGTAGAGATCACTGTCAGATAGATCAGTGAACATCAATTGGATCATGTAACATTATTGGATCAAATACTAGCTCATTTATCATCAGATACTTGCTCATTTATCATCAGACACTTGCTCATTTATCATCAGATACTTGCTCATTTATTCATCATCTTCAGCCTGTCTCACTCCACTTCTAGACATAAGCCTTCTCAAAAGGGGTTCTTGTGGGGATCATAGAGGGCAGGAATTAAAGAACAGCTTCTGGCCTCGTCTGCGCTGCTGTCCATCGGTTCTCAGAGTATTGAGGTTTGTCTGTATGAACTGCAC
Organism: Elbella merops; assembly: GCA_018244855.1. Classification (NCBI taxonomy): domain Eukaryota; kingdom Metazoa; phylum Arthropoda; class Insecta; order Lepidoptera; family Hesperiidae; genus Elbella; species Elbella merops. Next base: position 9,262 of record DWMG01001263.1, read on the forward strand.
TACACTGCGATCAACTGGCCCATAGAAGCTCATCTTTTTTTAGCCAGGTACCCTACGAGGTGAGGTTGGCTTGGAATCCTAAGATAGAGCGTAGAGCCCCTTACGGCCTTTCATTTATTGGTAGCACATAAAAACTGTTATTGTATATATTCCTTTGTTTTTACTGTGTGTACATAAAATAAAAACAATTTACAAATAGTGTTCTAAATAATTAAATATTTATTTATTGAAAGTTTTTATTAAATTAATTCGTAATTCTAGTCATTTTATAAGTTAATCTACGCCATCTTGGTTTTATTATCTTTGATAACTTTGCTCCCTAAGCTCTTGGGAAGTACACATGCTGATGCAATCCGTGAATACTTGGTATGTGGTTCTGATGTTGTGATGATCCCCGAGGTGTCGGGCGGTGGTTGCTGTGGATATGGTGGTTCCAGGTTCGTTGCTTCCGCAAACACTATAGCGCTTCTCATCAAGCCTGAAAAGATATATAGTTATATCTTAAATATACATACATGTATGGAATAATGGAGTAGTAAAGATAAAAAAACTGATTGAAAACCGTTTTCAGGTGAAAAATATAGAGAATGAGGGAACAGCAGTTACAATAGGACGCTGCCGCCCGTGGACATCTGCAGGTAATCTTGAGCTGGACTGTTGGAATAGCACTGTTAGTATTAGTTATCGTAGTTGTTGACTATATATACATACATACTGTCACGCCTATTCCCCATAGCGATAGGCAGATATTAAAGATTTCCATGTACAGAAGGTGTTGTCAGATATTTTTCGCATCGTTTACATTCATTAAAGTCCTGATAAAAATTCGATAAAGTCGTAATTATTAATAATATTATTATAAGTATGACGTTTATTAGTATTATATGCTGGTAGTAACATTAGTCAAGTCTTTTTTAATGTGAATGTGGGTATTAGTCAGTATCTGCCCAATTAGAAGTTAGTCACGAACGCGATGTCAGAGGTATGGCTGTGGTGGTACTTTCCCTGGCAAGCCGTATACATGTTCTACCATCTGCTAACACAAATAGTTGCTTTAAAAAGTCCTCCGGCCTATTTTGAATAATTTTACACGTGTAAATCGGCAAGAACGACCAAAAAAGACTTTAAATATAAAAAAAAACTTTTGTTCAAAGAATTACAACCAATTAGAAAGGAACCAAAAAATAATAATAATATAATTTAATTAGTTTACAACTTGTGACCTTGATTTCAGCAGAGGATACAAAATGAATAATATTCATATCTACCTACTTAGTACTTAGATAACTACCTGAGGATCTACGAAGCACTATAATTCAAGTGCTGTCCACAAGACCCAGCAATTAAAGGTAAGTACCCATATGTGATGAAAATGTGAATATTCAATATATTTGGTATTGAGTATCTACACCAGTGCAGGAGGTAGCTTAACATCTGCTGACCTATAGGACGACCAGTCAGACGATACCGGCCAGTTGGTGCACTGGTTGTTGAACCCGACTGTTGCACCGGAGGTCGTAGATTCGTTTCCCACACCGAATAAATATTTGTGTGATGGGCATAAGTATGGACTTCCCCCAATTCTCGTCACTGTCATTTCGCCCAGTACTGGTCCATTGTATTGAGCAATTCCCTGCTGTATCCTGTGTTCCGAAGCAAACGGTGGTTATGCCAAATCTTCCGAAAACGTTTAAGGTTAGTCGGGTAATATTTATACGTATATTTTAACCTAAGCATATCTAAATAACCTAGCCACCCGCGGTAACAGCGACAAGCCGTCCTTTGTGATTCCCATAAAGAATGCCCAGCGCGGCAAAAATCCCTCAGGGTAGGCGTATGGCCAGCAGTGGAAAAAAAACAGACTGATAATGAAAATGACGATGATTTTAAGCATTACTTGCCGGTTTATTAAGTATCAGTGATTAAAAACGAAATATCGAATCGAAATACAAGCATACCCAATTGCCAGATGTAAGCCAAACTTTAAACGACCAATTCTAAGTTCACATTCAAATACATCAAACAAAACTGAAAACTCACTTTTAAATTGCTTCCTCTCTGGCAGTCCACCTTGAGACATTATTTATGTTTAAATATTGATTCCAAACACAAAATATACACTGTGACTAAGAGACGATACTGGTTCGTTTAGTGACCGGTACCTTCTGGAGCTATTGTGTGCACAGAGACACGAATGTTCTAGAAAATCGGGAACAAATTTGCTAGTTAACACTGTAGGGCACAGATTGTACTTGACTGCAAACTACAACTGTTGACGTTTGGATATTGTGTACTGCACTATCTAAGCGTTGACAGTTCTTCCCCCCCTTCCCCCTAGCACTCTTCGCCACCAACGATCCGACCGTATGTCGCAGCCAGAAGGTAACTGAAGTAGTTTTAAATATCGCCCAGGACAATAATACGTTTGTATAGCCGCAAGTAAGTTTTCAATTACTCGTTTTCATAATCATCACTTCAGTGTCTTTTGTTCCTTGATAGATATTGGTCTCGTTAACTTGATAACAGAAACAGAACAAATACTAGTTTTCATCGCAGAAATTGTGCTGGCCAGGACTTGGTCCTGAACCTACGAGTAGCTCCGGATCCTCGGTGAATGCACCAATTTCACTAACCATTAAAAACTGGGCCAGTCACTGTCATCATTGGCAAATACCGATGGAAAATTTTATCAAACGCTTTATTACCAACGCTTAAAATACTTCTGGGATATATCCATCAAAAGCATTATATTTTAGTAGTATATAATAATAAGACCTACAGTGAGAGAAAATAAGGAGAGTACTTACTTTCTTACTTTCTATTAATAATAAAAGAAAGAAACACATACTCCCTATTAACGCTTACCACTCCTCTGATATTTTAAATGTCAACCAGACGGTGCCCACTCACCATCAGTTGAATATTTGCCTTTTTACCACACATGTTAATTTAAAAATACGTCGTAAAGAAAAGCCTCGTAAAGAAATGCCTCGTTGGTCGAGTGGTTGCAAGCGCGACTGCTGATCAGAAGATCCTGGGTTCAAATCCCGGGTCGGGTACTATTGGATTTTGTAATTTAGAATTTCTAGTAGTGACTCAGATTGTGGATGCGTGCCCGGTGTATGGCAATAGGCTCACCACATATTCCATTGTGGGACTGAAACGTAACTGGTGAGACATGGTGTTGTACTGCACTCCTCTGCCTACCCCTTCGGGGATTACATGCGTGATGTTACGTCGTAAAGAAATATGTCACAGTTAATCAGAAGTATGACTGATTTCACAAATACAATGTTACATAATGTTTGAAGCCTAAAAAATAATTCTATTAGCTGGGAATTACCCATGTGTTTTCGAAAGGATTGTTTATACCTATTTCTATATTCACTGCGGCGTTGTGTCAGTGTGCGTCAGTCCAGTATGTCGGTGTGTGTGTATTTATAAGGCAATCCAGTAAAATACAGACCATTATTAATTTTGTTTGTTGTAATTAAAATATACTGTTTCAGTCTTAAAACATCTCGTGTTCAACTAGCGATATCATCATATTATTTGTATAGCACATTTCATTACAATTGATATAGCAGATTTTTACGTGAAAACCGAACAAGCAGATGGACGGACAAAGGTACAGTAATAATTGTAATATTGGCATGAAAAAATGGATTAACTCTGCAATTTTATTTTAGTCGGTATCCTCATTAAATCCTTAATTTTAATAACTAATTAACTGTTGGGCATCTGGCAGGATGCAGTAGAATATTATAAATTAACGCAATAAACTATTATGAACTAAATACAATTACTAAAATAATACAAGCATTGTTCTCCAGCAATGCAGATAAAGTAACCACATACAAATAAATTTGTGGTTTTGAAGCTTGTTTATCGTGTATCACCACCAGAGTGTGTTGACCGTCGGGAAATGTCATTCGGCATTTACTTGTTTACTAAATATTAACCACCACCCCACCATTTACCACTCTCAGCACCTATTCCATAGTGGGACGTAAACGTAACCGGTGCCGCGGTGGAACGTGGGGAGTGTTCTGCATTCCTCTGCCTACCTCTTCGGGGATTACAGGCGTGAAGTTACTAAATATTAACAAGAAGCCGTCAATTTAAATTGCACTTATTACAAACATAATGTTTAAAACTAAATGTTGCCTAACTGCCGATTATCACGGCAGCCATTGTGGTCGAGTTTATTTACTTACTAATAATGAATAACTGAAAGGATGGACGAATGGATGGATAGATAGATATATAGATAGATGAATGGATGGACGGATGGATGACTGAATTTATGGATGGGTGGATGTTTTTTTATACCATCGTTGCACACGAATCTTTACTCGGATTAAAACGCGCTAAGGTCGTAGTCCGCTACGTTGGCCAAGTAACCCGCACTTGTTTTCTAATTACTGCCTCATTATATCATCGGTTATTACAGGTATTGTCGTAAATGTTAAAGAGATGAAATGATTGAATGAAATAATAACGATGATATTTATAACGGTTATTTTATACTCCTTATATATAGATATTATTATACCGCGACTTGGCAAACGTAGAGTAGGACGCCCTCCAGCTAGATGGAGTGACGATATACGCAAAGTGGCTGGCAGCGGTTGGGTGCGACTAGCTGAAGATCGAGCTTAGTGGCGTGCCATTGGAGAGGCCTATGTCCAGCAGTGGACGGGAATTGGCTGATAATGATGATGATGATGATATATAGATAAATTGGAATATCGAGGAGTATTGTATACCAATCATTATTATTTTTTAGTTAAACTTAGTGTCTTCAAATATAAAAACTAAATAAGGTAGAAAATACAGGACTTATAAATTTTGATTCCATTGAATTATTCATTTTTCATACTCATAAAATTATACCTATCATTTAGCATTTGAAGAGCGGTATCAAATCGGGACTACTTAAGGGGTTATAAAATTTTTACTGTTTGCGTCATCTATATATAAGAAAAGAGTTGGAAATGTCTGTTGATTTATATATTTTTCAAAGTCAATATGATTACAAAATAGGTAGAAACAGTGCTATAGTAACAAGACTTCATTTTCACATACAAGTAAATATGTAACATCAGGCCTGTAATCCCTAAAGGGATAGGCAGAGGCGTGTATAATACCCACGTTTCACCAGATCCGTTAACGTCCCACAATGGAGTAGGTAGTGAGCCATTACTATACATCGGACATAAATCTAGACACCGAGCCACTACTAGAAATTTCAAGGCAGAAAAATTAAATAGCACTCAACCCGGGGATCGAACCCAAGACCTCAAGATCCGTAGTCGCGCAACCACTGGACTGGACCAATTCAGACTTTAATCGGTTACGTACATGTTAAGGACTTATTCGTAATTAGTACAGCATGGAGAGGAAGAATATATATGTGTGGAGTTGTATTTCATCGTCATCATCATCGTCATCTGCCTGTCTTAGTCCACTGCTGAACATAGGCCTCCCCCAATGAGCGCCATTGCGCCCTGTCCTCGTCTTGTCGGAATTGTATTAGCAGTGCTTAACATTTTCAGCTATAAGCGGACGGATCCGAATAATCGTATTAGTTTAGACATAAAGTGTGGTCACCGTGAGAGAGGGGACGTCCAGTTTTTATGACACCAATAACGTGACCGCCCTACCCGCGAAGAAGTCACAAATCGCCCGATTGTTTTATGGTTTCCGAAATTGATACGGGGTTTGGGAAAATGTCAGGGCGAGCTTTGGAGATAGAAAAATGTAGCATCACGCCTGTAATCCTTGACGAGGTAGGTAGAGGAGTGTATTAACCTACCACGGTTCGCACGTTATTATGCTGAAAAATAGGTTTTGGAAAATATAGTTTTTTTTATCAATGCATATTTTTCTACTTCTTTTTTTCTCAGCCAGATCAAATGTTTATATAATGTGAAGGAGTATTTCTATTGGGACTACACGTGAATTTATATGAGTATGTATTTTAAAAATACATATCGGCTGTCTGGTTACCATAGCACAGGCTCTGCCTAATTAGGCTTCGGATAGCCAAGTGTGAAATTAGCCTAAAACATAATTATAATTATTCTATATTTTGATTCCTTTAACCTTGCGATCCTGTTTTAATAAAACAATTACTAACATATATTTTTATATTCCCTTAATAGATATTTAACATTGTTAACAAATGGAATAGCATTAAAATTCCGTATACATGACCAAGTATTGGTAAAAACCATCGTCATACAAAATATATTAAAGCTACAGTTTATTACGGGGTATTACAATTATTTATGGGGTGTAAGGAGTTCCAACCACCATCATAGGAGCCCAAGTCAACCTCACCTGCACGTGGTGCACCCTGCTATAACAGACGAGGCTCTGGCGACCGGCTGATTGC